>VYXF01001502.1:182364-209090 GCA_013397295.1 Polioptila caerulea
CGGCCGGGCCGGGCTCTGCGGTGGCCGGGAGGGACTCGAGGGGATCGAAATCGGGGCCGGGGCCGGGGTTGGGGTTGGGGCCGGGACCGAGAGAGGCTAAGCCGCGACTCCAGCATCGAGGCGGGAAGCAAGTCAAGCGGCGCCGCCACAGCCCTGTTTGTGGAGTCCCTGAGGGCCGGGAGTGCGACCCCCGTGCGGGGCCAGGGCGGTGCCGTGTCGCGCGTGAGGAGACGAGGTACTCCGGGGCAGGCTGCCCTTCGCTGGGCTAACGCCGACAGCGAACCTGCGTCTATCGAAACGCCTCAGTCAGCCGGTGTAGAAGCAGTTTGGCAGATGTGTTGGAAAACCAGTTGTTTGTTGTTGGTTTTTTCACATGATACCACAAAGCACCGGAATTGCTCTCTGTCAATAAGTTTTGGTCAATATGTTATGTGTTTGTAATGCTTTTTAGCAGTTCTGAAGCCGAGCAAGTAAATATTTTCCTAAGCTCTGCACAAATACGCCATGAGACAATTGTCCTTACAGGGTTAACAAAGAAACAGGGAACCCCTTAATTCAGTTTAAAAGACTCTTCTGGACTTCATAGACCACATTATCATTGTATAACAATTTTAAAATGAGATGGAGTATGTGAGCATTAGATAATGTACAGTCAGGGGCTGAATTCTTGTGTTAGTTGTCGTTTACTGCCAATAATGAGAGAGAAAAATGCAAAAAAACCTGCATTGTCTTAGCAAGATTGCAACACAAGAAATAACGAAATCTGGGCCTGTTACTTAATTACTGTGTTTCTTTTTCATAAATAACCATGCAAGCATGATACTTAGTCATCAAATACTTTTCATCTCGTTAGCCCTATTTCCATTTCTACCACTGTCTGGCTTTGATTATTTATGAATCTGAAATGACATCTCAGTGTCCAAGAGGAAAGAAGATTGCCCTATTTTTTTGGTCCATTGGTAATTTTCACGGTGGAAAGTTCAATGAAGATTCATATTCACCAACAAAGCCCTTCAGGTTAATTTTTTTCATTTGTTTATATTGCTCAGTCTCAAAAAATCATTAGGTTAAACACAAAAAGAGGCAGCCTGCTTTATGATAGTCTAGTATACAAAAATTGAATTCTATAAAGTCAAAAAAGTATCAAGAAATATCTTGGCACACGCTGGAGGCTAGAAGGTTGGGTTTTTTTTCCCAAATCTTCAGAAATAGTTGATTCTGGGGAAAAAAATCTACCAAAAATTCTCACTCTCGAGACCAATACCAAATCTGGANTAGTATACAAAAATTGAATTCTATAAAGTCAAAAAAGTATCAATAAATATCTTGGCACACGCTGGAGGCTAGAAGGTTGGTTTTTTTTCCCAAATCTTCAGAAATAGTTGATTCTGGGGAAAAAAAATCTACAAAAAATTCTCACCCTCGAGACCAATACCAAATCTGGATGTCAGATTGTTTGTCGGGGGAAAGTTTCAGATGTGTAAGTGTGTTGCAATGTGCTCTGACTCCACTAGATGACAGCCAGTTCAGCAAGTAACTCTGTGGTCCGGTTGTTGCGAGGGAATCGGGTCCCTGGTAGCTGGGGCTCGCTGCTGCCTCCCTTTCTCCCTGGGTCAGGGCTGCTGCTCCTGATCCTTGACTCCCACCTCCTCTAGAACGACAGTGCTGCTTTCCCACAGCCCCCTTTTCCTCCAGGAGCTTGGTACCTGATGCTCCTCATGTAGGCAGAGGTTCATCAGTACCCACAATCCACAGTAGAGAACTTAGTTCAAGAAACCATTCCAAGATATTTTAAGCCTCAGTTTATATTTCATTGTTGCTGTTGGGTTTTCTCATTAAATACAGACTAAGCATACTCACATGGTTAAAAATACTGAACAAAGTAGATAAAAAGTAATTGCTAGGAAGAAATTCTTTCTCCATGTGTATGAAACCTCATGTGTTTAATGTTTTACTTATGTCATTTATATTTTTGCTATATTGATTCTTTTTAACTTTCATGCTTTTGTTTGGATCCTCTGGTGTAGCATGTAGCAGACTCCAACAGTGAAAGAATATTAATTTATTTACTTGTTTTCCTCTTTCATTTTCTGGCTTGTCATTTGCAGGAAAAGAAAGCTCTATCAAATTTATCAGTGAAGATTTAATTAGAGCTCCACTTTTGATAGCTGCATGATTTCTTTGTGAATTACAATCCTTATGTGCTATTTTACCAGATATTGGTGTTCTATGCCAAAGAATATTCAGTATTTCATGCAGAAGATCAAAAATCCCAAGAACTCATAGAAGTTCTATAAAGTGATATAAAATAGATTTTAAGCCAAAGTATTATTAGACACACTTTTAGGTTAAGGTGAGAAAGAGATTTCAAAGAAAGATTAATTAAATAAGTAGTATTTACAGGAGAGGCTGTAGAAGGAATACATTTTTCTAACTTTTGTATGTGGAATTTATTGCAGAATAATCACAAACAGCTGCAGGTACCTACAAGGTATAAACTTAGTCTGCCTGGGAAGGATTAATTTAACCTATTTGCTAGAATTGTAATGAAGAAATAATGTGACTTCACTTCTTAGGAAAATAAGGCCACCTTTATTTGTTTGGGTTTTTTTGGGTTTTTTTAGTGATGCGTTCCTGAAGTGCTTCCTTGAATCTTTGTAGTTCAGAAGGTAGGCAAATTATATTTTGATTGTTTCCTCCTCTGTACTTTAGCATTGCAAAGCATGGAATGGTTTGGATTTCAGGGATTTTTTTTGTCACACTACCAGAAATTTTCTGAGGAAATGAAGTTCCTCATGGAAGCCATGTGAAATGGGAAGTGGCAAATCTTACCATTCAAATTCTCCTTATCTTAGCCATATCTAATTAGAACTCCAGCAGATAAAGTCTGTGTGTGGCTCAGGATGGTTCTATCCCAAACAGCAGAAAGTGAAAACAGCAGAACTTAGGACAGAAATTGTTGAGCAGTTTAGGTAGATGGTGTGCTCCCATTTCCCCAAAGTGATGAGGCTCTAGAGTCTAATCAATCCATTCTGATTCACATGTGTATGATAATGTCCTATTNTCATTTCCCCAAAGTGGTGAGGCTCTAGAGTCTAATCAAACAATCCATTCTGATTCACATGTGTATGATAATGTCCTAATGTACATGGTGTAGTTTTAAATTCAATTATCAATTAATGTTGACATGGTTTTGTTGTTTAAAGACACATCCATTCATGCTGAAGCACAGGCTCTGCCCAGTTAAGACTGAAGGTCTTCTACTTTAACTGTAGGGAAAAAGCATAAAAAAATAAAATTTGGGGGGATGGAAAGAGGATCACTGTGTGATCGAATAAATCTGTGGTGCTCCTGTTATTAATATTATCTGTAGGTCTCACATTTCTCATCCCTTCTCTTTGAAGAGGATATGGTAGAACTGAAAAAGTTTTGGAGAAGGATAATAAGGACAGTGGAAGGCAGAGAAGGGCTTTCATGCCAGTGACAGCAGGTGGATTGTCTGCATCAGCCTAGAAAAAGGATTGTCAAATAATGATTCAACATTAGGAATAAACCTGGTGGCATAGAAAAGTTGTGATTATTCGGTGATTCATCCAGTAGGAGATCTAGGTGACCTCAAGGAGCCAGATTCAAAAGCAACAAGATGCACTGGTTATCCATGTCATGCCAAGGTAAAATGAAAATCTCCATTCCCCTGGATTTAATCAATACTGAAATTTTGTATGAGTTCAAGGAGAAAGGGGACAGATTCAGTGAAGCATCACCACACCATGACTGCTGGGTACTTCTGTCCCTGCCCAGGCATCCAGTTGTAGGCTGGAAGTGTGCAGAGATAGGTGATTCATCTTCATACAGACCTGCATCTCTTTATGCTCAGAATAAAATTTTACTACTTTTTGCATCTGTCACTCTGAAAAGAATCAAAGCAGTTAAGTGTCAGCTGCCTGCATTCTGCACTGGTTTGTGTACGAACACTGGTGTTTGCTAGAGAGAGACAGAAGTAAAGATGCTGAAATTAGTTTGGGGAATCTGAGTTCAGACTTTTATTACTATTGCTGCCCTGAAGCTATTTCACAAGACAATTCTCAGCCTGATTTGACCCAGGCTCCAAAACAGCCTTGTAATTCCTGTTCTCTGCAATTCTTTGTCTTGGATCAAGGCTGTGATATTATTTGCAATTCTACAGTTTGAAAACACCCATACTTGTTGGGCTATTCTGTGAAGTTAGAAATTGTGACAACTTTCATTCCTATGTCAATTAGACAGTTTATTTACCAGATACTGCAAAGACACAAATTGTCCACTTTGCTTTTTGAAGTTTATAGATCCAATTTTATATAAGCTGAATTATATATTTAGTAATGTAGTAGGGAATAGAAGAATGCTAAACTTATTTTAATGTCCCATAAACCTACATATGTTTTGTTTATGTCTGTCCCTTCTTAAAACCACGTGGAGATAAGCATTTGTCACACTAGCTGAGGCTATCTAATGGTTTTTCTCTGTCTCATATTTCTGTAGTTGTGTCTTAACATAAAACCATACAATTTTCAGATTTAGAAGATATTTTTTGTTCTCCCCCTGCCCAGCAGGAGTCTTGGTGAAGGCTCTTTTGTACTACTGTATTGGGAGGAGGTATATTTTTGACTGATGTCAACTGTATGTTTCAGGTAAAAGTATCCACAAATATGACTACACCCATGAAACTCTCACATTTTGGCATTGTTCTCCTTAGAGTTTCTGCCACAGTGCTTTTTCCTCTGTCTAAATTCTAAGTTGAGAGGAAAAAATAAAGCAACAGTAAACACAAAATGCATATGCTAAAATATTCAGCAGTTCTTTATAGATGAAAAATCCCTCACTATTTATAAATGTGTACACGTGTTTATGTACAATAACTCAGAGTTTGTTTCTTGGCTTCTGTGGTGTTTACAGTTGTTTCACAATGTTTTGACTCCTCCAGGAGAGATCATGAAATTGCTTTTTTTTCCATAAGCAAATACAGACACTGAAAGCTATCTAAAAGTCAAAGTGTTCCTGAAAGGATTCCAAACAGTACTGAAGAAAGTAATAAACTTGCCAGTTTAACTTTCACTGCCTTTATAGACAAATTACTTTTTAAAAGGTGAATCCAAACAACAGAACATTTTTGTATCCATTTTCCCACCACAAATATTAAAAGAAATACATTTTTCTTTACTGTCAGCTTTCTGGCTGTGGAATGCCAAATTGCACTGTCTGTTTCACTGGGGAGATCTGATATATATTATTAAAATAGTTTCAAAATGTCTTCCTAATTTTATTACAGTTTTAATTTTAGTTGTCCTTGTTTTATAGTAAGATGCTATCTTTTAGGAAAGAGAAAGATCTTTCATATGTTATGTGAAAGGCTGAATTATGTCAAGACTGCCTAATTTGAAGAGAATTCTGCATCTTTGAAAGGTGATATGGGTTTCATAATGATGTGATTCCACAGCAGGATACAATGTCCTCTGCATAATAGCTAATGTAGAAAGACCTTCTAGTGTTAGGTGAACATTTGAAAAAGTTGGCAATCTTTCTCCCAAAATTTTGCACTAAAATACTGTGATATTGATCTGTTCATTCCTGTCATCTACAAACAATTTGAGTCAACTTGTGAAGGAATTCTTGAATTCCTCCATCTACACTCCATCTCCACTTTGAACTGTGCTTTGCTCTCTGGATGCTCAATGCCTTCCCTATCTCACTGTCTTGGCCAGATTTCTGTGTGCCTCACAAATCCCTCTTCCCCTCTCTTCCCTCTCTAAGATGCTTATTGCCTCTGTTGGATCATCCCATGTCTCGTATATCTTTCTCCTGAAATGTTTTTGTCACCTTTCATGCTTCTTCATGTAAGAGGTTGGTATTTTAACACTCTTTGGATATGCAAAATTCTTAAGAGCCTGCTATGCCAGAAGATGGATTTTTCAGATATTAGTTCACATTTGATGTAATGATGAGACCAACCTGATGGACACTGCTGTTTTATCAGGGTACCAGGAGCCTGGTACCCTGAATACCAGGTATTGTATCCCCTTGTATTCCATCTCCCATTTCCCCCATCCACCTTGGCATTTTCACACACCTCAGAGAGTTCTGATGATTGAAACTTGGGAACATAATTCTCAAGTGTTGGACCAAGATAGTAAACACAAAGTGAAATTATAGAAACTTCATAGCATTGTCTCATCTTGCTGAGAAGTAAGTACTGAATGTCCTTGGTCTAACTGTCTCTAATGAAAATATCTAAGATATTTCTATTCCTAGATGACAGATGTGAATATGGGATTTTCTATAATATGAATATAGCAAAATTATGTTTTCCAACAACCCTGCTTGTTCCAACCTTCTTTCATTCTCTCTCTGTGCATTTATTGAAAGACTGTATTACCTAACTGGAACAAGAGCTTTCTTCAGGATATTTTAAAAATACTCCGGAGGATGATAGACTGATAATGCAACTTCTTGCATGAAGTCTTTCATAAAGTTGTAACTGTAGACTTAACTAATTTGCTGACGTTGTGACTTCCATGGTTTGAACATGGGTCTGACACATTGATGTAGTGGTTTTTACACATTTACCTTTCAAAATCATATACATCCTTGGATCTAATGAACTGTATTGGTATTTTTGTTACTTTCTAGAGCTTTAAACAATGAGTCAGACTGATGAAGAAAGTCCCACTGACACAGAACTGGCAACTGAGAATGGGTCACCTCCCCGTGCACTGACTCCAACAGCTCCTAGCCCAGAAGAGGGACCCACTGGCATAACAGCAAGTCCTGCATTTCAGTGTTTAGATGAGGTACCATGTACTCCAGCCCTCTCTGTCTGTAACAGTGCAAAGTAATTATTCTGAGGTGTTCCTTTTGCTGTTAAGGACTGAAGGTTGTTACCATAGACTATCTATATCATCCCCTTTTCTTTGATTTTTTTTTCTAAGCAGTATGAAAATTTTGTGAAGCAGTGTCATATTCTTGCTGGGGATGCTGTGCTTGATAGATAATCATGTTATTTTTTTCAATGATCATGACCTTAAGGGGAATGAGAATACAGAGGTCTTGGCTTTGGTCTTATACTGTTCTATCTGTAGAGGTAATTGCATCATGATTTTTTAAAAGGCTCCGTAACTGCAGGAAAAATTGTTGGTAAGTGGCCCCTAAGGCACTATTAATTGATGATGGTGATAGAAGAAGTCTTTTCGAGCTCAGTTTCTTTTGCAATTTTTTTGTGTTAGGGTGTCTTTCGGAATACTGGAAGTATTTTAAAATTTTAAATATCAAATGCATATCAAATTGAATCCTTAAAAATGCAGGGCTAGAAGAGTAATTAAGAGATAATCTCATCCAAAATTGGCACTGAAGTAGATTCTCTGCAGCTATTTGTCTAATTTGTTCTTAAATCTTTCATTGGTGGAGATAGCTCTTTGGATATCCTTTTCCAGCATGCCATCATTGCCAGGGTTTTATAAAAAGTTTTCCCCTATATCCCAATTTAAGTTTCCTTTGTAGTGAATAATCCAGCTTTCTTCTTGCCTTTCCCACATTAAAAAGGGAGACTAGCCAATTTCTGCCATCTTTATAATCAAAATGTACATCTCCCTCTTGTATCCTTATCAGGCTTTGTTCATACTTCATGTTTTTCTTGAAGTTCTTACCTAAAGTTGTCAGATCAGTTTGCTAGCCTGGCTCTCACTCTGCCTGTAACCTAATGTCAGGAGAAAGGACAAAGCAAGAATTTGCAGTGAAGGGGAAAATCGGACTGGCCCTTTCCTATCCTGCTATTAGATCATACAGAACATAGCTTGAAGCTGCTGCTTTCAGTCCAGTGCCAGTGTATGGGGAGCCCACAGCTTCCAGTATTTGCTGCAGCACAAGCCCCTTTTATTCTCAGTCCAAGGCAGCAGCAAAAGTGCCCCCATGCCCCCTCTAAACTGTATTCTGCATTTCTGCTTTGTTTTCTTTGTTTTTAATCATGATGAAAACTAATCTTCCTAGGCTTATTCTAGAAAATTATTAGATTATTTGCCTGGTTTTCATTCTCAAAAAAAAAAAAAACCCAAAAAAAAAAGTCCCTTACAAAGATGTTATTCTTCATATCAAATTTAAAGCTAACTTGTTTAACATTGGTAACACTGTAAACCATTATTGGCAAAATACAGGGTAAATTTAGTATTTAGAGTTGTTTCCAACTCAATAAAGAACATGTTGTGGAAAAACAAAGTAAGCAATTTGCATAGTATTTCATAAATGAGGTCTTCTGGTCATTTTCTAGAAGAGAACTATGACTCATTTATTTTATCATAATTTTTAACAGTTTGCTCTTTTACTTTATTGGTGAGTTTGGTTTTTCATCACTTATTCACATTTCTTCTCCTCCACTGGCGTATTTGTTTTCTTTTGTGGAAGAATTATATATAATTCAAGGATAAATATATGACTTTGGTCACCACAGAGGTTCTTGCATTGATGCTGGCTTCAACTACTTGGAATAGATTTCAGGATTTTTCCACAGAAGCAGAATTGTATTATATTATCTCACTTTCACTCACATGTACTTATCAGAAGGGACACCTTTTGTTATTGTAAGATTTCTTTAAAAACAGATATATGCCCTCTTCCAGTCAAGTATGTCTTGTTTTTCTCATGTAAAATCAGCAGATACTCAAATATACAAAGAGCAAGAAATCAAACATGCACAGTATCTCTTCTTTATTTTTAGGAAAACATAGTAACATTGTTTAGCTTTGTGGGTTAGGTAGAAATATTAAAACTTGACAGAGTTTTACGCCACCCAATTCATCATGACTTCCTTTCACCAAGTGTTTTTGTTTCTTACCAAGTTGACATCTCCTGTTCTGTTGGTTAGGGTGCTGCCATACATTCACAAAACAAACTTTTCACTTCTTTTGGACTTTGTTGTTATGTCCTTGAAATAAAGATCTTTGCTCTAACACTTCTAATTGAATTTCTTGAATTATGAATCTTTCCTCATATCTTCTTTTCTTCTAGTGTTGGAAATAAATCAATCTGAATCTGTTAATAACTGTCATGTCTTGTACCTGTGTGATGAAAGAAATACATTACTTGAATAAATGCTACATTAAGATGCAATAAATTATGCTGCATTTATTTTGATTTCAGTGCATTATAGGCCATATATATGTAATCTGATTCTTAAAAGGCAGCAAAAAATATATTGAATTTAGTCATGCATGTACATTGTCTAAATTTAAAGAGCCGTTAATTTTATTAAGTGGATATTTAGTAGTATTTAGCTTCAACAAAATGATTAAATGATTGTATTCACCCTTTGCCTGCAAATTTGTAATTTTTTGCAACAGATGGTAATATAGATTGAACCTCTCCCTTTATCCTTTTATCATCCTTGCTACAACAATGCTGTTACTGCTAAAGCAGCAAAGGACAAACTGAAACTGTCGTTTGACTAGAAAAAGCAACCAAACATGCCATGAAACTGGATTAAACACTCAAAAAGACAAGTTTATGCAGAATGAAAATAAAAGACCAGTTAACAAATTGCCTCCTGCCCCTTCTCTTCATTTTTGTCCCCATAAATTTTGCTCTTCACCATATTGCACAGTAGCATTTTTTCCTCTCTGGCCACTGAAGTTGTTTTTTATTTTCCTCCTCCTGTTCCAGTTTTAATGGGAACATAAAGAAATAAAACATCATTTGTCATATTGACGTTGTTGATGTTTAGTTTGTAATCTATTACCATTTTCAAATCCTCTTCTGTTGCTTAAGTTTTGTTTTGTTGCCCAAATCACAATCCCAGACACAAAAAAAGACCCCTCCTTTTTACATCTTCCTAATCTGATAATGAATCAAACAAAAAACCTCCAAAGAGAAATCAAATGGTGGGTGTCTTCTCCCAGTTTGAGGTGTTTTTACTTAAGACAACATCTTGTGCTTTTTCTTTCTCTTCCTTTTGTTGGTATGTTCTTAGGCTAGAAAGGTAGTTCAGTCAAATGTATACATCCAATTTTAAAACCATACCAGAAAAAATGACTCTGCAATATTTATCTTCCGTGCCTTTGCAGTGGACACTCTGAGGCAGCTATTAGTTCTGCAGAATAGTGCACTTGTGAATTGTGCACTTGAAAAGTGCTTTGCTGTTTTCCAGATCCATTGAGCAGGTATCTTGTTTGGAATAATTCCTTCCTGCTAACAACCATCCATTTATTTGCTAAATCTAAACATGGAGAAGAATGAACTCCTTTGGGAGATTTTCCTGACTGGTCTATTGCAAACTGTTGCACTCTATATCCTATAAAATGGTCAGTGCCCCCTGTCTGATACCAGCACCAAATCTTTCATTTGTGCTGCTGTTTTTGATGAAAGTTGTCACTATCATGCTACATTTCTGCATCTCAGATGTTCAAGTGTCCTGTTGCTATCAAGGATCAGAAAGAACATTTCATGAATATGTTTCATTATTATTTTGAAATTCAGAGTATTTCTGAGATTATTGAATTTATACCCTGACTGCCAAAAGTGGTTGAATAATAAGGATGCTGACCAAAATCTCAATTCTAGTGGAAACACAGAGCAAAATCTCCATGTTTCCCAAAAAATCAATAGTATGACAAAGAATTCTCAAGCAAATTTTGTTTCTGATTATTTGATGCTGATTCATGTCTATCTGCTGTCTGTAAAAGCTTTAATGTCGAAGAATTATGCATGGGTTTGAATGTTGTTTGAGGGCAGAAAGGTACTTTTCATTTTTCTCCTTTTTCTCATCTGTGCTGCAGAAAAGAAGAGGAAGTCACATAAAGGTTGACTACAGCTTTATTCAAATATAAATACTAAGAATGAATATTTCATATAATTCTTCAGTGGCATAGTGACATCTAACAATGCCATTCTAGAAATCACACTTGTTTCCAATTTCTTTTGGTAACAGACTGGTTTTTATTTCTCTCCTAACTTAGGTTAAATGGTGGGTGTACAGTTTCCCTTACAAAAAAATTTTATTTATCTTTCAATGAAAAGTTTCCTAAAAGAGCTACCTTGGTAGATTAGGATAGATTTTTTTTTTTTTTTTTTTTACACAAGCAGCATTTTAATTTCTGTCCCTGTACACATTCTGTAACATACTTTCTCTTATTATAAAGTTTGATCATCACTGTATTTTTGCATGGTAACTGTAGCAGTGCATCTTTTGTTTTTGTACTCGCCAAATATGTATGTGCTCTATCAAAAAAAAAAAAAATCTTGACACAGCTTAGTATGTTGAAAGCAAACAACATTTTTAAACTTAAGCTCATCCTGGCACACTCCACACTACAAGCTTCAAAGGCTCCTGGCCCAGCAAAAAAAGCATATAAATATGTTGGCACAGACAGCTAAGACAGATGTTGTTTCCACCTCCATGCACAGGAATCTTGCTGCTAATTAAATAAACCTTTTTTGACTTTGTTGAAATGGTCACTTGGGGAGCCAGCTAGGGCTGATAATGTGTCTGTAAGCTGGAATATGGTTTTTTGCAACAGCTTCCAGCAAGTAGGAAATAGTTTGGATTGTGAATGTTAAAGCAAATCATTGTTGCAATAGGAAAATTGATTGTTCCTAAAAAAGCTGTAGAGGAATTGGGTGAATTTACAGGTGCCTTCAAATAGCTGGGATGGAAACAGGGGTGGTGTAACATGCTCATCTGTGGAGAAGTTCTTTCTATCACTGGCAGGTGCCATTGTGAGGAAACAAGGCCAGGCAGTGGTTGGGTGTGTTTGAACTGTCACAAAGTAGATGGTATTTCTGTTCATTTCTGAAAAGCCTGTTTGAAAGTATTTATGATGTCTTGTTTTTCTATGCTGTTATAAAGTCAGCTGTGCAGATTTCATACCATACAGAGGAACTAGAGCTCTCCAGTGTGAGACTAGGGGAAGGAATAACCTTTAACTGTCACATCTTCTTGCATTTTGGCCTTCTCTCAGCCATTTCTGATGTTCATGAGACTTGACAAGTCTGTATTGTTTTCCAAAGCTATCTCCCTCTTCCTATTTTCTCGCCTAAAATATGTATTTGAGACAAGGCAAATTTGTACTAAAAATTTGGTCTACCTGGCCTTGTTTGTCAGCACAACCATGTGATGAGGAGGCCAGAGCAGTGTAAACCAATCATCCATTCAATAAAAACGTCAGTGGTGGAGAATCACCTGTTACACACATGAGGTTACTTTAAATGTTAAAAAGGGGATTCCTGGTTTACTTATTCAAAGCACCTGTGTCCAAATACTCCTGAATGACCAGAGCCTTAAATATATGCATGAGAAAAAAAATCCATGTATTTGAATTTGGCATATGGAGGTTAAGCTGCAGAGTGGAGAGGCTTTTGTACTCTGTCTGAAGAAAGGCATGAGAATTTCTGTTCCTCAAAACGCATCCTGCTTCTCCATAAAAATCATTCACTCCATGTAATCGCTTAAAAGTGTTTAAAGCCTACTATTATTTTGTACAGTGTAATTTTAAATGATGGGATACTATTCCTGCTGAAATGTAATCTTAATTAAACTTCCAGTTTGTCGTGATTCTATAAGCATAATCAGGTCATTTGGGTTATTTTTTTCCCCATTATTATTTTCAAAATGGATTACTCTTTTACTGAGATCAGAAAAAAATGATGAATGAGGACTTAAAAAGTAATATGGCTTTCATAATTTCCATGTTCTCATGACTTGTGTGCGGGTTGGACTTGATATACCATCTTAAAACAGTATTTTCTGGTTTTGGTTACCATTGAGCGTGACAGCCAAATTAACTTCTGGCAGAAGAAATATAACTCCATAAAAGTTTAATTAAAGCAGTGAATGGAAGAGCCCGATTTAGTATCTGAAATGTTTGCATCTAGCAGGGCCTGTAGATGTATTACTCACCTATTTTTCTTTAAAACTTATGTCAATGTCTTCAGGTCTATGTGAACCATTTTATCTTTTTTTCCTGATAGAAGAAAATCTGAAAATATATTAAAAATATTTAAATCCTCTTTTCTTGTAGACAAGTATTTTTTTCTTTTTTTTTTTTTTTTTCTTTTGGCTCTATGAAAATTAAAAGCCGCATCCTTCCTGCTTTGGTTCTTCCATAACATGTAAATCATAGAAGCTGGGTAAATTTAGCACTTCTGTTTGATTTTGGTTTGATTTGTCAACAGGGGTCTGGATAGGGATTGGCAACCAACTTAGGTTATTTTCCAAATAAACACATAAAAGAAGGTTTTTTTCCCCACCGATTTATCAAGCTACATATTCTTCTCAATTCACTCCAAGTTTGACTGCAGGCTTTCCCAATAAACACAATTAAGGAAACAGGTATTTGCATTTAAAAGGGAAGAAAAAAGCACCAGTGCTTTAAAACCTTCTTTTCATTTCTTCTCTTGTTTGTTTGGGGTTTCTTTCCAAATTTTGGTTTAGTTTTGTTTAAGCAATGTGTAGAAAGCCAAGACATTACATTCTGCTTGCCTGATCACATTGAATGCATGGGCTTGTGTCTTTATATTTTGGAAGCAAGCCATAGGAATTTTGCTAGTAATTTTTTCCACTAAAATTCACCATTTACATATTAGCAGGATTAAAACCACAAGTGTTTTCATATGCTAATCAGTGTTATATAGATGTTTTCCCTAGATTGAAAGACATGTTTTGAATTATTAAGCCTTAGGCAGAGATCAAGGGCTTTTTCTTTGTATAAAAAAATGTATGATTTAATTTGGGGGGTATTTATATTCACCCACATGCTTTGATGACTCTTGTATGTGATCTGAAAGGTCAAAACATTGGTTTGCTTCTTCCCTTTATGTTAGAGATTGTGTAAACTCTTCACTGGGCAATCAATTTTTCCTCTTCCAAAATATGAATAGTTTCAAAAAATAGCTGAGATTTCAGCCCTTGGTATTATCTGGCAGCTGAAGGATCATAAAACAGATCTCTAAGGAGCTATCATTACTAGCAATTACTCACTTGGCATGTCACATGGTCATCTGCATTGGTTATCGGTGTTTTCTTACTGCTTCAATTTTCACAGAAAATCAATAAAATTATTTATGAGAATTTTTTATAGTCCTTATGTACATCTATGACAGTAGTACAACTTGAACAGTAGAACATTCTTACTTTATTACACCAAGAAAAAACAAGTAATGTTTGCAACAAGTAATGTTTGCAACAAGTAATTGTAGTTACACTTTGTACAACTAGTACATATTGACAGAGATTCAGCTACAACAGTTCCAGGCAGGTAATAATCAGATTTCTGTAACAGCATTGCACTTTCTTTTCCTTTTTTTTGCTTTCTGTTCTTAAAGACGTGAGACAAAGCTTTTGCAGGTGATTTAAGTCACATTTGCTTATTCTGTTAAAATTTCTCTGTTTTACAAAGTTTCCTTTAAACAAGATTTAAAAGGACAGTTTCTCTTGTAACAACTTAGTAGTAAAAAGACGTTTTCAAGTAGAAGCTTGTAGATACTGTACATCATATTTAGCAAGTTATATAATGAATAGGAGCAAATTATGCATTTCATGCAAAATGAAATGAAAAAATATAATCATATGTAATTAGATGTTTGCTCTTCTAACCAATACTTCACCAGTTGCTTTTTTTGTTTTGTTTAGACAACTATTTTTTATCCCAAAATAAATATTCTATAATTTCAAAACATATTCTCAAACAAAGATGATACATCTTGCAATTAGAATTTTTCATTGTTCTTTAAAATTGAAATATAATAAACCAATTTGCATTTGAATTATCCTTCAAAGTATATACTCCTTTAAAATATATATTACTATTTTACAATTTATCTATTGCCAGTGTTCTTCATTTGCATAACTTATTACCATAATAGCTCTGTTGTAATCTTAAAAATACAGTAGAGATCATATTTATAAAGGATTAGGTCAGATGTATAGTTGTATTCTTTTTTTATGTCTCTTTTAATCAAGAAAGCTATGCCAGCAATGACCACACTTTAATTGATAAAGAAATAGAGCCTTAGTGTAGTTTTTCTGCATCTCAGGATTGGTGTAAGCAAGAGAGTGGAATAGCCTCTTGCTAAGATAAATTGCATCTCCACTCGATGTTGGTCACTGTCTCTACAGAGACATGGTCTAGATATGTGCAGTCAAATTTGTGCTCACTATCTACAATGTGAGATTTTATAACAGTATCTCTAATTTGAAATTCCTGCACTATTTGACAATTCGATTTTTTTGTTATATTTTGGAAAAAAAAATCATATATTCTCTTTATTGCTTAGAATTGACAGTAAGTTTTTATGTTTCTGTGGCTACAAACTGTGTAGTCTAAAAATGGGGACAAGAGTCTTGTCTTATGTTACAAAACATTTATTTATTTTTTTTTTTTTAGTTTTAGGGACTAATGATATCTAGATTAAGAAGTATTTGAATGAGAGCTTGATTCTCTGCAAGAGCATCTTGAAACATCTGACTTACCTAAAGAATTCAGGAGAAAGCAAAATGGCACTGGAAACTCTTTTTATGTATTTAGAGGCATTAAAGCAAAGAATATGGGTTCTTATTGGTGTGTCTTCCTCCTACCTGTCTACCTGCCTGCATAAATGTGCAATAAGCTATGTAATGGCTCCTTTCTCCTACAAAGGACAAATAGGACCTTGAGCTTGAATGGAGGAACTGAAAAGAGCAAGCATGTTGTTGTTCAATACGTGCTCACCATGTGTAGATGTGACACTTGGGGACATGGCTTAGTGTGGACTCGGCAGTTCTGTGTTAACAGTTGGACTCAATGATCTTAAAGGTCTTTTCCAAACTAAATGATTCTATGATTTTATAATTATTTCCTCTGCTTTTATTCAATGCTTCCACCAACATCTTTGAAAAATCTTTTATAAAAGGATGAAATTTGAGGACTCATCTTCATTTTCTGTTTTCTTCAAAGCCTTTCTTTGTGTCTTTGGGCAAACCATGTGGCCCTCTGTTTTCTAGTTCTTTGAAAATAATAATTTTTAGTAGTTTTCCTAATTTATATTTATATTGCTATTGTATACCTTTGAAGTTGTGAAGGACAGATGATGGAAAAAGACTATTTTAGAGAGACTAGGTTTTTTTCCAAGTGTTGACAAATTTATGTTAGTTACACCTCTGAATTATTTTCAGGTTAAAATGTAGGTATTCATTCAGACACAACTTTTGGGAGACAATATAAAAGCTTTAAATCATAAAATGTGCTATGTCACAGTCAGTAAAAGCACCAAAAGCAATGTTTAGAGTATTTACATATCAAAACCAGGACCTAACTGGTGTTAAGTTTTAGCAATAACTATTCAGGTATTTTAATACTGGTTTAAATACATTATGTGGGTCAAACTGTCTCTAAAAATATAATGAGGAAGTATGTTGTTTTGTCTAGAACAATTTTTTGCCAAACATAACTGAATACTTGATTTCTGAGTATAATACTGAGTAAGTATGATTTTGACTGCAATCCAATGCAAACTAGTAAAGAGAAATGTGTAGAATTACTGCGCAAAACTTTTGGGTCTGATCATGATCTTTACTGATTTAAAGGATTGCCTATATCCAGTGGGAATATCATCAGAAATACCGTGCCACGTGCCCCAGAAAATGCCATTGCGAACGCCTTTGTATTTCTTGTGGTAGTACTTGCCATTGAGGTTGGCTGACAAGCAGGCATCAAACCACCAGCCAGAGCTGTAGTAGGCGCCACAGTTTCCCGAGGGATACCTGTCATTGTCCCTGTCGGGGGTTGTGAAGAACTTTTGGTCGTGGTTGTAGCTCCTGCTGTAGTGGAGGGCATCTCCTGCTGTGCCGCTGTAGCCGTGGACGCTGAGACGGTACTTGAGGTACTCGTTGGCCACGTAGAAGTGGTCGTACTTTGCATACTCTCGGATTCCATTGAAGTCTTCGAGATCAATTCGCAGTTGCATTTCCTGGCTCCTTGTCAGGAGGTGGATTTTGTCATTGCCTAGCCAAAACTCCCTGCTGAGGTTTCCAAAGCCATGTTTGTAGTCATCCCAGGTTCTGTTGAAGTTAGTGCTGCCATCCTGACGCCGTTGTAGCACTGTCCAGCCGCCTCCTTGTGTTTGCATGTCGCAGTAAACTTCAAAGCTCTCATTTCTGGGATCAGGGCTAATCCTGTAGATTCCATTACTCCTTTTCCCTGCTGTGTAATGGTCAGCACAGTCTCTCTGCATTATTTGTATAACTGGTGAAAGAACAAGTAGGGTTAAAATAAACATAATTTCAATTTAAAAATAATTAAAAAGAATTTACCCAGACTCATTTCGCATACAGAACTTGCATTGGAGAGACTTTTACATTGCAAATAGTGTTGCAGCTATTTCACTTCGAGGGAAAATCACCTTTTCCATCAGATTTACTTTATAACAAATGTCACCTAGGATCTCTGCATCAGATAGCTGTCTAAAAAAACCCCATCTAAACTAAATTTTTTTATCAAAATGCCTAATATATGGGCATTTTGATTATTTGCTTCCCTTTTTGTCCTTTTCTCTATTCTATCTTTCATTATCGCTTGTAAATTCAGCCTGATTTCTTCAGTCCATATTTCTAATGCTTTGTGTTTACACTCTTGCTGCTTTTTGTATTTAAATGTATAGCTTCACAACCTGCCTACAGTTTACAGCTCCATCTGGCAGTATGTCAGAGAAAGAACTTTGCCCATGTGGGAATGATGTTATCCTGGCTATTGTTAAGTAAACATCATTTGATAGAGAACACGACATCATTAGGAATGCTTTGTGAGTTAATGTTGACTGTAGGAAGCAGGAAAAAGCAGGGAAAAGGTAATAAAATTGTCACATCAGTTGTAGGAATTGTGTGACTCCTAGAACAGTGAAGGTGATGGTGTTTTCCTGTGTGTGTGGCATCGCTGGCTTTACAGAAAGGAAGAATGTTCGCATCTACTGTTAACAGTACCTTTTTCCCACCAGTGGGTGATGTGTTTTATTCAGAAGAACAATACCCCCAGACTTTTTCCTCAGAGTGAAAATCCATATTTGGTCCACAATGTCATCCAGTTATGTCATTCTGTTCAACAGCATAGTATTAGAATTCCATATTCTTAAGTGATATGGAGAGCTCTCATTTCTCAGTTCAAAGTCAAAACCACAATGGCCATTCCTATTGCAGATTTGAATGTATGGGCATGTTCATTTGCAGGTTCTGTTGTAATTTTTCCTAAAAAAATTAAACAAACTACTTCTTGAAAGGGTGTGAACTCAGGCTGTAACAGGGAGTAAGAATCAGGACTTCTTGTTTGCCAGAAACTTGGACATTTATGAAACCACAAAGTATAGGAGTAAAAGGCTTTAAAGCCAAATCTAAATCCACAATAAATTCTCATAATTCATGTAAATCTTTGGTTGACTAAATTTCAGAGCAGTTATTAACAGAGAGTATACATTTCAGAGAAACTACTTCTATAATCCAATTCAACACCTATTTAAACAAAGTTTTACTTTCAGTGGATGCAGGAGTAGCTCCTGAATAGGAAAAAATTGTAGCTGTTTTCCTTGCTATCTTTCATAATGAATGTATTGCTGCTACAAATGCTTTCAGCATGTTGCTGTAAAATATAAGGAACATTTACATGATCATGTGCCCTGAACACTACCCAGCATTTCAGTAAATGTAATACTGAAAATTAGTTTAGTCTGTTATTTAGTCTGTTTTGAAGTACTGTACTTGAATGTGATTCATTGCCCATTATTAATAAAACAAAAAAAAATACTCATTCTTTTTGTGAATGTTTTGTATCATTCAGTGAATGAACATAATTAATTTGTAGTGATTTTTATCTGATTTGATTACTGATATAGTAAAAGCATTACCTTTATTATTACTTATTTGCTCTTTTCAAAGATCACTTTCAAGGATTTCAGCAGTACATACACTGTACACTTTCAGATCCTTCTATTTTCTATATGACATTTTAGAAGGACAATTTTATTTTAATCTTGGATGCTAAGCAACAGACTTGAAGATTGTAATGCAGCCTGCTCTTTCTCTGTTTTGTCTCTTGAGAGCTTTATCTTCATATATTTGATATCGTAAGTGGTAGAATACACTGACAATCTAGGGAACATTTCTTGTTTTCAAGGATTCCTACATGTGATATAAAAACTTGATGACTTTTGGAAAACCCCTCAATCTTGCCTTAATAACAGCAAACATTAGAAAGAGAGCATTGGTTCTATTTCTTTATTAGGAGAATTCAATGGTATAAGAAGAAAGTGTTTTTTTTCAGTGATAACACTTGTTTTCTGTTTTATACTGCTTATATATTAAATTGATGCAAAAGGTTTAGTGTTAAAATGATGATACATATGTAACCCAGTTGAGAAGTGCTGTTAGTAAGGCTTTTTTAGCTGAGCCTTTCAGATGTTTGCTGTGATGATAAGAAAATTATTTTATTATCCATCTGTTAAAAAAAAAAACATTTTGCTAGTTTCACTTCATTGATGATGCCTCGCATCCCTATTCAGAGTATCTGCAGTTTTGCAGTGAGGAAAAGTAAAAAGGCAGTTTTCTAAGGCACACCTAGAGAAAATCTACTGATGTCTTCTGAGGTCACTGATGTTTAATGTTTCTAATGAAGGGTATTATGGTGTAAAATAAAGTTAATTTTTCATGTTTATTTATTAAATTGCAAAAAATTGTCCTCTAAAAATTAATATTTTAAATCCCTTAATGAAGCTCAATTCTAGCAGGGACTGAACACCTGTAGCTCTCAGTAACCCTCTAGTGGCTGCTGAAATGTTTTACAGGAGTATAAATAAACACTAAAACCAGATATTTGTGAGGTTAATAACACAGCTATTTGGGTAAAATATATTTTAAATTGTTTTTCTAATACTAGTGAAATGCACTGAAAGCTTATACAGGCAGTAAGAATTAACAGATTACATACCAGGTCTTGCTTGCATTGCTGGACACTTAGAAGAACATTTGTTATCCAGGTTGTTCACAGCAAATGTCAAATTTGCAACTTTGCTATCAACATAATGTTCCACATTGTTCATGTTTATGAGGCTCAGCTTCTCTAAACGACCCTGCAGTGTCTGAATCTGGCTCTTTGCATTTTTTAAGCTGGTTGCCATTCTGTTGACTTTGCTTTGCAGCTCCTTTACTCTGTTATCTTGGCTTTCGCTGTTTTCTGCAGTGTTAGGTAACAGGAATTCATTACTTCTGTCTCTTTCTTGGTTGTCGTCTGCTTGCAGTTTGCAATCTTGGCAGCATTTCTTCAGCTTGTTTACTGATTCTTTAAGGGTCTGTACTTCTTTAAGAGTCTTCTCAAGCAGTTTGAATTCTTTGGGTATCTGGATGGTCATCGGAGGCAAATTTATATGATAAGGACAATCCTCTCCTTCATCACATTTCTGATTAATTTTGAGCTTTATGGGACAAGTCTCAGTAAGTTTTGCTTCTTTAACATTCACTTCTTCTTCTAAAATAACTGCAAAAACATTTGTCAAAGCAAGGAGAGTCGACTTCAGCAAGACTATGTAAATGAGGAGCTTCATCTTCACCGGGAGACTAGCAGTATGAGGAAGTATGCAGAAGTGGAACAACTTTATAAGGGCAGCTTGAAGCCTGTGAGTTATCAGACAGCCTACACTGTTCTCAGAAATGGGTGGGAATGCTTGCATCACGAGTGATTAATAGCAGAGCAAAGTTAGGTAGTGCTTGCAAGAGTAGCACATTTCAGTGAGTATTTCTGACTCAGAGCTAGTGTATGTAAGCAAGATGATGAAATACATGTGTGCTGGTAAATTATGCACTTTAATTTCATTCCTTGTTGTACATGGATTTTCTTTTTTTGGAAAAAAAAGCAGGTAGAGAAAGTGAAAACCAGCCCTTTTCCCAGTTTAAGATTTATCACTGCAATAGCTTTACTGACAGTCAGTCCCCTTTTCCCTAATTATTTTTTTTAACTTAATAGATATATTCATATAAATTATTTTAAAACTCAAACATGTTGGGGGTTTAAAACACACATATAGTTTTGGATCCAAACATTTTTCAGAATGGAGTCACGAATTCAGGAGGATGAGCAGCATTTTCTTCTTACTATTTCACCTAACCCACCTTAAAATAGTTACCTGGAATATTCATCATCTCTATGGCACATCACAGTGAAAATTCACTATTATCCGATTTGGGGTACTTCTTATTGAGCCTTTTTAAGTGAAGTGAACTTAAGACAGTTTCCCCTTTGATGCATGAGATCCTACTTGTTAGACTAATTGTACAGGAAACCCAAAGAAAATCCTGATGTTCTGATTAATGTCCCAAATTCTAAACTTAAACTGAGGCAGAGACCTAGGGAAGGAACTCTCTTCTGTTTGAGGTATTATTCTTCTTTTTATTGTGCCTCATATCAACTTTCAGAGTTAATGATATACTTTACATGACTGATCACTCCAAATGAAATACTCCTCCAGGTGACAATTTCCACTTTCAATCTACAGCCACCTTTGCCATTCTCATGTGCAGTTTTAAAGATCTATGCAATTTTCCTTGTGCCTCAAAACAAGGCTGTGCAGATATGTCTTTATGCATGCACAGTTCAGTCAAAAGTCAAATAACTTGCTCGAGTAAAGGGTATTTACAACAGTTCTTGTTTAATTAGTCCAATCTGCACCATTTCTTTCCCTAAACCCTATTTTAAATTACTCATAGCACAGATTAAACATTAAGCAGACATTAGTCACACATATAATCCACAAGTTCGTGATCTCTGTAATGTTACTAGCTTTTATACATGCCACATGCTTATATTGGTAGTACAGGAGGGAGGCTTGGTAAAAAACCCTAGTTGTGTAACCCCTGCAAAAATTCCTTCAGATTCCTCCATAGCACAAAAGTTTAGGCACTTTCTTGGGAGATGGGTTTTAAATGTACCTTTCTTGTATTCTAAGTGAACATCCCAGAACCTGCCATGATGTTTTTGGTTATGTGGCAAAACTGTATTTACCCCTGTCAGATTATGATAGTTCCCTAGAAATGAGTGAAAGGCACCCCCTGCCATTCAGGTGTAAGATACTAACATCACCTTGGTTTTGTTAAAAATGCATCAAAACCGAAATGTTTGTAAACGATAAAATGTATGATTTTAATTTGCAAGTAAAATTTTTAATTTTTTTATTTGATTAACAGAGTGCTAATTTTTCATTGTATCAGATTAAAATCAGATATTTCTGAAGCCTTGTTCTTGTGTGTGACCGCTACTGTCAAATGGAGGAAAGCTATACCAGCCTCTTTGGAGGGGCTTTAGAAATAGAATAGAATTCTTAAATCCTTGTTATTTGGGAAGCCACTTTCCCTCCACACTCTTGTTTGTTCAGTTTACAATTAACTCTGCTATCTGCTTTGTGACTTTGAACTGGACAAACTGTTCTGTATCTNAGATACTAACATCACCTTGGTTTTGTTAAAAATGCATCAAAACCGAAATGTTTGTAAACGATAAAATGTATGATTTTAATTTGCAAGTAAAATTTTTAATTTTTTTATTTGATTAACAGAATGCTAATTTTTCATTGTATCAGAATAAAATCAGATATTTCTGAAGCCTTGTTCTTGTGTGTGACCACTGCTGTCAAATGGAGGAAAGCTATACCAGCCTCTTTGGAGGGGCTTTAGAAATAGAATAGAATTCTTAAATCCTTGTTATTTGGGAAGCCACTTTCCCTCCACACTCTTGTTTGTTCAGTTTACAATTAACTCTGCTATCTGCTTTGTGACTTTGAACTGGACAAACTGTTCTGTATCTATAAAATGAATAATAATTATCCTTGATAGACCACATTCTGTGATTTGCCTTGAAATATTTAAATGTATAACAAATATTGTTGTAATTTGTGGTTGCTGTGCTGCATTGAAAGTCTAAACCATTTTTAGAACTTTGTAGCATCTAGAGGGGCAGAGATTTTTGCTTGTACTGAATGTAAAAAGAAAGTTCAGACAGTAAGCTGAGGAATCTGAGCTTTTCTCTGTCCTGAGATATTCATTCCTTAGTCCAAAATATATCTTCCTTTTGGGATATTTACTTCCTCCTTTGGATGAGACTTCAGTAATCTTGAGTTGCTCTATTATCCTATCCTCCTGATTTCATTATTGATCTGGTGTTCTGCTGCTAAGCTGTCCAGTCTGCTTGGAGTCCAGGAGATCCATTTCCCCACCAGCCTGTCTGCTTCTCCTGCCTGAACACTCTTGTAATTGAGTACTGGTCTTTCTTCCTGTTCTGTCAGGGAGTGTCCATTCCCAACAATTTGTCACATCTCTTTTCTTTCTTCAGGAACCCAAAATAGTATGATATAGCCTTTTTCATGTTTCGTGTCTCTTATCCTCTTTGCTGAAAAATCTGAGTTTTTCAGCAAAGAGGAAGGACACTGAGTAGTCTTAAGCTGTGAGATGCTGATGCAGTTTAACTGATGGCAGAAATATTGGACCAGATTTAAACTAAGACCTGATGTTTGCTTATAAACAAAGTTTCTTCCTAGATGAGGTTTCTCTACATCTAGACTGTTCTGCATAATACCTAAAACTTTAAATTGGTTAAGTAATTACAAACCCCAAAAGCTAATCTTTTTCAACTGTGAAAGAATCTAACTGAATAGCAGCTGATGACTGTAACTGAGACTTTTCTGCTAAGGTCTTTTCTTTTTACTTAAAGCTAATTTTCTTGTAGCTTTTGATCTCTAATAGTCTACTTTTTAGGAATCTATTTTTTTCCTGTGGACTGAAGAGATAACTTTATCATACAGACATCTTCCTAAAGATAAGGAAAATAACTGACAGCTTAAGGCACTCTGAAATTCTACTGAAGATTTTAATTCTATTCACAGAACTATCCAGTGTTTACAAGTTTAAAAAGTTATATATTTTGTTTTATCAGACTTGTCTGAGATTGTTTATCCAAAGTTTATCAAAACCAGCATGAACCATTTCCCATGAATTTTTAGAATTAGTTTTTTCTTTTTCTGGCAGATAATGGAATGTAGGTCAAACAGAAAACAACAAAGTTATGACTGTAAACAGATGTTAATTTAACTAGTGACTATGGCAATTTAAAACACAACAGCTTGGCATCTGTTTGATTTCTGGCTTTGTTCTGGGGTCAACATCTCCTGCAGAAGAATTGCTACAAAATATCCAGGTTTGTCTAAGCAGTTCAAATGATTGGTATGTGCAAACCTGAAGTACATTAGGCTCATCCATACAAACCATTTTGGTGGCAGAGATGGGATGTGTTAAGATTCAACTGCTGCAGTAATATTTCTGATGTTTCTTATAGACTTCAGTGATTCTGTGATACATTTTGACTGAGAAAGAAAATTGGATTAATTTTCAGTTTTTTTTCACAATGGGAAATATATACCAGAAGTCCATACTAGAAACAAATTCTGATTTAGAATTCTGAGTAACTAGTTCGTTTTGTTTTTTTTAACTCAGTAGTCATTCTTCATGCAAGCAGTCCTTATGTTGGCCACTGGATTGTGGGACTACCTATTCAATTTCCTCATGTGTCTGCAAGAACACATCAGAACACAAAAGGAAAGGCAGTCCTATTCCATTTGATATTACAAATATTGTTATTCAGATACAGATTACATAGAACTAGTGGCTGCATGACTTTCCTACCTGCTTCAATTGTTCATTGCTTTATTTATAAATTCTGGCAGCAGGCAGAAAGGTGCTACTGGCATAGAGCATGTAAGCAGTGGATATGATATTTATATCAGCAACTGTAAATATAATAAATGTTATAAAATTCATGTGGTCAAAGAAAATCACTCCTGATTGAGGTGAGGATCATATTTGTAAAGGAGATCCACAAAACTGTGTTCTAATTAATTCTATTTCTCCCATGACATTTGAATTGCCTGCTCAAAATCTACAGTTTACTGCTGACTATTTGCTTTATCAGTAGCCACAGAAGATGCTGTAGTTAATTCAATATATGAAGAGAATAAACCAAATTCACTTTCAGAGTGATGATGTACCAAATACAAAAACCTCTTCCTCCTATGTGTTTTCAGAAAAATTCCTTTCTGATTCCTGCAAACCTGCTCCAATAAAAGCAGCAACTGTAAGACTCTGCTGGTTACTTACTATCCTGATTTCAAGCTTCTAAGCCAAACAAAATTTGATGACAGCAGGAAAGCCATGTCCTTTCCTGAAATACCTGTCTCATCAGTCTCCTATGCCCTCTTCTCTGAGCCATGCAAGACTCAATTGGCCAGCAGTATATTCTCACTCACTGTACCATCTTGATTGTGGCTGATTATATTTTCCACATAGGGATTGCTTTTTCCCATGAACTGGGGGACAGAACTGCTGTTATGATCCATGCCTTGGGAAAGAATTTAGGATATTATTTTTCCTAGTCATTATTTGTTAGTTTTAGGAGGCTCTTCAGCAGTTTATTTTTCATTAAAGGATGTCTGGTTCATCCATCTGTAATTAAAAAAGTAAAATTGTAGAAGTTCAGTGTAAGGCAGTACAGTGTATCTACTGTAAGTAAGTATATTTATGATTTGTGTGTATGCCTTTATTCCCACCTGACTACATTTGTGCAACCAATAACCTCATGGCTTCAAGTGCTGTTGTTTGTCAGCTAAATTAAATGTTTAGGAAACTTGGTGACAAATATTTTTCAGCTTGAAAATCTAATAAATAGGCTTTTTCTATGGACTCCCCATACTTATTCTAAAGTTTGCTTCCTGAAATAAATGTATGTAGTTCCAGGTGAGAGGCATGATACCTTATTTTTTAACTCCAGTTATAGTATCTATTTAAAAGCCTTTTTCTTTATTTTCTATCATCATAACCTTTCTCTAGAATAATGACTTTAAAAAGACATATCATTCTCTAAATATCTGCAGTATAGCTATTTCTGTGTGTACTTTCAGTGTTTCCCAATATCCAAAACGGAATGCAGAATTGCCTACCAATAGCTACAATTTCTTGCAAACTGTTTACAGTCTTAAATTAGTGACTTTTATCTTCTTGTTTTAAAATACTTTGAAATATATGCTGAAGCCTGAAATATTGGTATTTCTGTCAAAAAGTACAGATAATTTTGTAGGTGTTAGTCTTCCATATATGTATGAATATTTGAGACATGTTGAAAAGAGCACAATGACTGAATAAAAGTGTAAAGATTATATTTTCTTGTGTTGCGTTTGGCTTTTTTAAGATTGCTAGAGAGGTTGCAAACACAACCTTTTAATTGATTTTCTTTCATTTTTGGATGCTTTGAAGTAGCCAAGAAATTATTTTCAGAATTAGTGAGAAGTTATAGTTTTGAACTTGCTCTGAGCAGTGGGCTGAAGTTGAGGAGGAATCTTCAGTTCCCTTAGTGCATTATCATGGGTCCAAGATTTTGCCTAGATAATTTGGAGACATCAGGCACAGGCAAACCAAATACCTGCAGGTATCCCTAGCCCTGTGATTCTGTGGAGACTAGTATGCAGCAATATGGACAGAAATTCAAAATTCATAGCACAGGTTCAGTGTGCTTGTGCCTGTTGCTCTGCTACGATGTTGAAACAACTCCTGAGAAGGTGGCGGTGCCTTCTCCCCCGAATAAGGCACCTGAGCTGTGTGCTGTGTCCAAACTGTGTGGAGACACCTGAGCTGTGTGCTGTGTCCAAACTCTGTGGAG
>VYXF01001502.1:209102-329967 GCA_013397295.1 Polioptila caerulea
CTGAGAAGGGGGCGGTGCCTTCTACCTCGAATAAGGCACCTGAGCTGTGTGCTGTGTCCAAACTGTGTGGAGGCACCTGAGCTGTGTGCTGTGTCCAAACTCTGTGGAGGCACCTGAGCTGTGTGCTGTGTCCAAACTGTGTGGAGACACCTGAGCTGTGTGCTGTGTCCAAACTCTGTGGCTTCATGAGGATATTGACAGAGGAGGCAGAGTTCTCTGTTCAAAGGGGAGAACTTTCCCTTTCTCTTTGCTGAATTATCAACCTTTTAAATATTATATAAAAGAGGCAAGAAAAGCTCTTCAAATAAATAGCACAAAAGGAAAATTCCAAACCTGACAAAACAGACTGGTCATAAGAGCCATATGCCAAGGGGCTAATACTATACTGAAATCCTGAATGTATACAACCTGTAAAATATATTCATCCCTTGACATTTTAATCTAGTCTATTATTAGGAGGCAAAAGAGCTGTTTGATGAGACATTTCAAATGTTTGAAATAGCAAATGAATATAAAATGTTGGACATTCTATGTGTTAAAATAACACTAAATGTAGTCACAATGCCTTGTTACAGTTACAAAACCTACAACTTGGCATGAAGAAAGGGAAAGCATTATTATTCCATTGGAGCTTAGAATACATTTTAGTTGTTTCTCAGTAATTGCAAACTTAATTAGAAACACGTGTTAGCTACATCATTTCTACAAAATGCAGAGATCCTAGGCACTGCTGAAATCGAGTCTTTCCTAAGAAGCCTCAAGTGTTTCATTTTAATAATGATTGAAAGTAATTGATGTTAAGCAGTAATTTCTTGGTGGTGGCTTTATTTATCTTCTGTGTTTATTTTGTGTGCTTTTTAATCAAAAACTGTGAAGATTTAGACCATTATTAAGATTCCATCATCTATTTATGTCTAAAATTTGGCTGAATTTTATTCATTTCTGGAGAGTCCCAAAAGAACTTTAGGAGAGCCTTGAAATTTGAAATGGGAAATGTGCCTAGAGTTCTTATTTATATTACGTTTGAGTTAGAGAAAACTTGTTTCAGAATTTCAGATGAGATTCTTGTTGCATTGCTTTAAGCTGAATGTCAGAAAGAAATGAATATAATCTGATAAAATGGAGAATGCCCACTGCACTTAATGCAGAGTGAGAAAGTGTTGATAAAGTTAGGGCCAGATTTCACTGGTTTTGCTCGCATGGATGAATACTCATTTATCAGGTGGGTCCTTTCCCTTCTGTGGTTTTAATTCCTATTCCTATTCTGACATATTCTCTTTCTTACAAACATCTCTATCCACCTTCCAACCTTGGAGAAACTACTGTGCTCTTAGAACCAGGGTTTTGTGTGCCTGAAGTCAAGCTGGAAGAATATAAAAGAGGTCCCTCAGATGGTGTTTAACCTCACACAGTGCTCACTTTTTCTTGGAATTTTCATCAGGAGATTTTGAAGACGGGTCCGGTGGGGAACTGTTGGTAGCAAGTGAATGTGAACTTTTAGAGAGAAAAGTTTTTCAGGTGTACAGAACAGCTATTTGACCATAAGTATGTTCTGGTTTTTTTCATGGATTCCTATATTTAAATGACTTTCTGTTTAAAGACAGAAAATCTAGCTTTTCCCACTAGAAAAATATTAAGCATATGTCCTTCCCTTTCACCTTTTCTGCAAAATTTTCCTGCACATTTTTTGTAATAGGACAGGATTATCCAGCACTTTACTTCATGGGACTTTTCACTAATTGAAGGAAACAAATTTACTTTGGAACTTGGGTTTGGATTTGGTTTTGCTTTGTTATGTTTTATCTTGTTTTTCTGGTAGAAAAGCCAGACTTCAAATTGTGTGGCAATATAAAAAATTGTAACAAAGTTAGAAAATCACAAGGGTAATTTAAGGATAACTTATTAGAGTAACTTAAGAATAACTTAATATGGTGAAATAAACATAACAGAAATTTTACATTAAAAGGAAAAAATCAAGTAAATCCAGTAATAAGACACATAATTCCATATTTTTCATGTAATTGCATTTATGGGAGTATGGGGAAACAGAAAGCAGGAAGTTGCCAGGCAACCATTTGTTAAAAGACAAATCTTCATCCAACTTTCTAGTAATTCTGCATTTAGATAATAAAAATTTATTCTGGTTCATCCAGATGATCTATCAGTATTGAATGTGTTTTAAAATGGATGAGTTCATTATAAAATTAGAAATAAAATCTGAGAAAAGCAATATACAGTTAAGTACAACTGACATGTAATGGGACTAGAAGACTCAACATTTTAAGAATATTTATCCAAATAAATTCCAGACTCCAGATCTGAGATCACCAGCATAATGAAATTATTTCAGTTCTTACAAGGGCATTATGGTTAATGCAGAACTGTTAAAAAAGTCATCCTCCATTGCCATTTACAAGCTCTTTTTTTATCACTTCTCCATGTTCTCACTCGCTCTGTTACTTTTCAGTGTAGCAACATAATTAGTTACACTAAGGAGACAGACCTACATTTAGCCTAACCCAGCAATGTGAGAGCTTCTGAGCAATAAAATGAACTATGAGTGTGTAAATACTCTTGGTTATTTTATCATTAATGCACAACAGGCCACCTTGAAAGAATTACATATCTTTATATCAGGGGCATAATCTCTTGTCTGGTTTTATCATCACAATTAATACATTTTTTCTAGAGTAGGATCACAAGTTTGCTCCCTTCTTCCACAAACTGACTATTTCTTCTCCTCAAAGAGTTGTCTCTTTCCCTTCTGCCCTCCCAAGAATCTAGGAGAAAACAATGTCCAAGGCTTTAATAACAGATCCTGGGACAGGAGTATCCCAGTGCTGTCTCACTGTGGTAATGGAAACTACCTGGGGATGAAACTTTCCAGGAAGTCTCACTGCCTTTGACATGCTGGTATGCCATCCATGCAGTCTGTCTTGTGTAGTCCTCGATGCTACAAGTCTTCACACTGCATAGGACCAGCCGACCAGAAACAGAGCTCTTAGCTCTGAACTGAACAGAGAAATTAAGTGTGAAATCTGTAAGAAGTTTATGGACATAAAGACACAGCCACCAGGAAAAGCCAGTTTATTTCTGTGGAAGCATTGTCAAACATGGTGTAGATCTGTAGTGAGTACCTAAGCAGTAAAAAAAAATTGTAACTCACGGGTACAAATCAGAGGAGTGGGGAGAAAGCACATTAGTGAGGTACCACACAAATAGGACAACTATATATATGTATGAGGCTAAGAAATAAATGGGTTGAGAAAGGAAAATATATTCTTTCTCACAGAAAACCTAGATAGTATTTTGAACTTAAGTGAACAGTATTTTTGATCAAAGAGAATGCCAGAATAAATATTTGAGAGCAGCTTATCTTTAATCTCATGCAATAAAAGGCAGACCTTCTGTTCTTGGGGTCTCAGGGAGCAAAGATTGTCTTTGCTACCATGAAATATTTTGAAACAGATCTTCAAAAATACTTAAACAGTTATCGGGAAAATATAGACTTCCTTTGACATATTGACGTGTATTCTGCTTCTTGGCCATAGGATTAGTTCTAGATGGTCTCTTCTAAATATTCTGAAAGTTGAATTATAACTGCCAGGATTTTCTTGGTGCTGTGGTAATTTCAGTTCTTATTTCAGAAGATCTGCATAATCACCTTTCTTGGCAGGGTCCCATAGAAGTTGCAGATTTGACTTGCTGCCCCACAAGGCTAGCCTTGGACTTTATTTATAGAGGGGGATCAGCTTACATTTTTTAATTGGATTTAACCTGGTTCTCCTTACTTGTGAGCAAAGGAGAAGAAAGGTTTTCTAAAGCAATATCATGAGGGAACAGTGTGGCCAGCAGGACCAGGGCAGTGATTGTTGCCCTGTACTCAGCAATGGTGAGGCCACTCCTCAAATCCCATGCTCAGTTTTGACCCCTCACTACAAGGACACTGAGGGGCTGGAGTGTGTCCAGAGAAGGGCAGCAGGGCTGGGGAAGGATCTGGAGCACGATGGGGAGCAGCTGAGGGAGCTGGGGGTGTTCAGCCTGGAGATGAGGAGGCTCAGAGGAGAACTTACTGTTCTCTACAACTACCTGAAAGGAGGTGTAGCCATGAGGTTCAGGGTCTTCTCCCAGGTAACAAGAAATGGAGCAGAAGGAAATGGCTTCAAGTTGCCCTGGGTGGGGTGTGAGTGTGTGTGTTTGTGTGTTTGTGGTGTTTGTGTGTGTGTTTGTGAGTTTGTGTGTGTGTTTGTGTGTTTGTCTGTGTATGTTTGTGTGTGTATGTGTTTGTGTGTGTATGTGTGTGTGTGTTTGTGTGTGTGTGTTTGTGTGTGTGTGTGTGTGTTTCTATTGGCTATTAGGAAAAATGTCTACATTGAAAGTGTGGTCAAGTGTTGGAACAGACCACNTTCTATTGGGTATTAGGAAAAATGTCTACATTGAAAGTGTGGTCAAGTGTTGGAACAGACCACTCAAGGAAGAGTTTGGGTCACTATCCCTGGAGGCATTTAAAGGGCCTGTTTGATCTTGGTGTTTGCTGAAGGTCTGCACAGGCATGTAAGGCAATGTGTTCTCTTGCCTGGGGATAATCCAGCTTTAACCAAGCTCCGTTTTTCTTTTACAACCCTACTGCCTGTGGTTACACTTAAAGCCTCAGTTTTGCCTGTACAGGCCAGTGGGTTTATACCAAAACTGAACCAGTTAAGCAATGTGGAAAAGAGGTTACTTAGAGCCTCAGTTCAAAGTCAAGACAGAATTATAATGAAATATGAATACAGACAGAAAATCAGAGAAGAAATGGTACAGTGCAGGTAGCACTGTAGTTGTGATAGAAACATTATGTTCTTGTATTTATGCTTTGAATTTTTATGTAAATAAGCTTTTGTTTTGTCTGTTTATTTGATTTGGTTGTGTATTTAATTTGTTATGTTACCAAAGTCTGTATGACCTGAAAGGCTGCCAATTACAGTTATAAAAAGTTGCAGCAGGATGAAAATATTAGTGCCTAGGAAAGTTCATAACTGTCTGTTTGCCTTTCATAGCTATTTTCTGCTGGAAAAATCACAGACACCAGAGTGGCTGAGCTGAAGGAACAGTACACCCTGCTGCATGAGGCTGTGATAAGGTATAATATTCCTTTTTAGACTTTCAGTAGCCAAAGCATTAGGTTTTTTAAGTATTTTCTGCTCATGCAGAAGCCTAATTATAATTTAAGACTTTCTTACAGTTATAGTTCATAAACAGGAAGCCAGAACACAAGGCTGATAACCAGTATTATTTAATAAGAACTTTCAAGGTAATTTGAGATAATTAAATACTTGTTTGAAACATATCTTTGTTCTAATACAAACATAATAATATTGGGAATGGTACATGTTGCAAGAGACAATTTGCAAGTTTAAAATAAATATGTATTTGAAGATCCTGTAGCCAGAATTGTTATATATTAAAAGACTGACCTCCTGAGCTGACATCATAGAGAGCAAGTGAAGAAGCTAAAGGCTCGTTTCTAAGAAGGAAAATGAAATTGTCACTCCTAAATAGGTGTGAATTTTGCCATGTGAGAATACTGACAGTTACATTAGACAGGACTGTTTATAGATTTTGCTTAAAAACTTAAGCTTCAAAGTAGAATGAAGTTTGGAAATTAGATGTATTTGTTGTGAGCCTGCTCTGCACCAGTACTTGCTGGAGGAGAGAGCAGAGATGGTGCTCATAGCCTGATGCCAGGCTTGGGCAGGGCATGTGTGAGAGGAAGGAAAGGGACAAAGAGGGACACAATAGTACAGCTGTACCAGGTGAACAGTGTGTCCCAGAACACAGCAGTCCTACTGAAACTACTGCAATACTACCTTAGTATTTATTAATAATTATTATATTACTTATACCATACCTGTAATTATCAGTAAAATCAGCATAATGATATTCCTATTTCATCCTTATAAAACATATCAAAATATCCACCATATTAATGATACTTTATCCCACTTTGACTGAAAGTCCAAATTAAAAATTTTATGGCAATTCTGCCTTTGAAGACAAAGCCTAATTTAAGTATTCTGAAACTAATTCTGGTTATACTTGCGTATTTGGATTATATTGGGATTTTCTGTGCCTCCTGGCAGTCTAAATAGCAACAAGTTATGTAAAGTAATTTGAAAAAATATTCTCAAAATATTGAAATAATAGTTTTTCTTGAGGATAGCTGAGTCTTCTAGTTTTGTCTTAATGAAATGGGGAGTTGGGCTATAGTTCTGACTCTGTGAAACATCATCTGACTTTATTTCAGATTATTGAGATAGATAGAAAATCTTTCTGAGAAGCAAAATTAAAAACAGCATTACTAAACCAGTTTAGGTTCCTAGGAAATACAAGACTTTTCTAACTGCTCAGATCTAAACATATTTTGTGGAGTTTGGATTAATTGACTGAGAAGGTTTCTGCCACACTGGTGTTCACTGAGCCAAAGCAGAAATCCAGTAGCTGCTAATTAGATGATTTTTAGCCAGTGTTAGTTTGAAAACAGTTTTTGATTGAAAAATACAAGCATATTCCTACATGTTTTATGTATTTATACAGTCTTCTTTTATACAGGACATTCATTTATGTAAAGGCAATCCCTAACAGGACTCAGCTGTCCTTTCTGTCGCTTAAAACTTCCCTTAACAGAATGCACCAAAAGCATGAAAATGTTAGATGGGAGATTATATCTCTCATTTTTCCATCATTCTCACAGGAGTATGAAATGGCCATACTTCTGTAAGAAAATGGATCAGAGAGCATGATGCCACATTCTCTATTAGATGTAGTTATGTGTCACAGCAGAACACCAATGTGTGAACAAGCACTGATTCCCACGGATAAATTTCTCCTACTGCTAAAAGAAAGCAAGGGAAATCAATTACCAAAAATCAATCATGATCTCTAGTATATTTTAAGGACACCAGAAGTGGGATTCAGACATCAAAGTAGGATTCAATTGTCCATATGTTAACATCAATAGACATGCTCATCTGAACAAGGTATCAAGGGTCCCTTAACGTTCAATAGAAATAAATAGGGACCACACCCTTCCTCCTTATTCAGACATCTGCAAGTGTCTGGTTTTCTGCATCAGCTGTAAAGACAGTCCTGGTGGTAAGTGCAGTATGTGTGGATATTCTCTTCCTGCAAAGAACTGTTCACAGGATCAATACTACTTTTTAATTGTTAGTTCTTCACCCTAACATGTGCAGTACAGTTCTGTGGATCAAGAACTTTTTTCACACATTACAGTTGAATTCAATCCCTTTCCTAATTCATGCCCATCTGTCCTACTGTTGTTGCAATGCCATGTTAAGACATGACACAGGATGAGGTTTTCAAGCTGTGTGTGTTTTCTTCTTTCCTTTATTAGCATATGAAAATCTCAAGGAGAAAGCCTTATACATCTTAAGCAGCACAGTTTCCTGCGACATCTGTGCCAAACTATTGCAACTGATCTCTCTGATATACAGTACAAATTTTTCTAATATGATGAATGCAATTACTCTGTGTGCAGGTAGTTTCCAAGGCTGTTGCCAGTGTACACAGAACTATAACTGTATAATGCAGTCCTCTTTTAAGTAGCAAATGTATTTCTTGCTCTCAGTTTGGCACAATTTGGCATTCTAAAAGCTGAAAGATGTCACCTGGCAGATAACACCTTTGATACTTTTCTTCAAAGTCTTAAGTGCTTTTGAATTTATGTTCACTGAGAACAGGCTGTCATCCAATTGTGGTTCTGTCTCACCATCCACTTTGTAGTAAGGCTGCATCAAAAGTTGAAGTATTTGAGCTTATATTTGGCCCCTGGAAACCCTTTTAGTCACTCAGTTATGTGGCCTAGTAGTAGATTTTATTTATATTATTTCAATTTAGGAACCTAATATGGATATTTTGATAACTCAAACTGGAAGATACTGAGATAATAATGAAGATTCATTAGCAGATTTGGAATCTTATTTTCTTAAACCTCTGCTTAATTACTAATTATTTCATAAATTCAAAAGCTGCTACATCAGACTGCACTGCAGTCATGTGATTCTATATGTGTACACTGTGTAGATATGCAGTTATTTCTTCATTGTCTTCAATTAAATTTAAATCAACATGAAAAAATACTGTATTGCATCTATAGGGAGAAAAATCTAGATTCAAAGCTCAATTATTGTTTCTATTTTTCTTTTTTATTATCTTGGTTATTTTTTTTAAAAATCAATACTCATTTTTTTTATGAATTCACTTATGTGTTTATGTAACTGTGTGTAAAATATATGTTATGAAAAAATTGTTTTCAATTATGTGTATTACTACAACCAATTATATTTTCTCCCACAACTGCATACAATCTGTTAGATTTAAATAAGATTTAAATATCATATAGAATCCAGTGTGAATAAGTCAGTTTCTTTTTCCCTTAATACATATGTGTAAACACATGAAATTATTTGTTCATGATGAAGGCACACTGTTTTCTGTTGAAGTCTGTGGTTTTCTTATTTTCTAGTTTGGAAAAAGGAAGTGGTTATCTAGGGAGAAATGTTGCATGAATGTTTTCTGCTATATTTCAACTATGTTTGTGCAGTATATTCAGTTTTATATTTTGTATTTTTATCATCATTTTACCATCTCAACTCTATTCTTTAGTGTGATATGTAATTTTATTTTTCAATTTAAGCCATAAATGTCAAATTTGAACCAAAATTTATGTCTAGAGTTTCTCAATATGGGAAATTCTAAGTTCCTTTTTGTTTAAAAAGAAATTATTGCACTATATTTTAAATTAGTAAAAGGCAATTGATAGAGTTCTTTCTTTTTCTTCATAATTTGTTACTAATTTTAGTAGACCATTATATAAAAGTCGTAATATAGTAATACTGAGGAGGCATGCACAATATTTCTATAGCATAAAGCATAGGTGGTGCATTGTATATTAATTTCCATACTGTTGTTCCCTCTAAGAGTTTTTCATAATAATCAGTGTATTTTAGGAACATGTAAGGGATGTTTTTCAGCTGTCACCACACAGGTTCCTAAGTATATTATGAATACCAGTTTCCAGACACTGACAAGAGTTTGCTATTTCTGTGGAGCTAGTCTGGTGATACAAGTCAGATCAGATCATTGATCATTGAGCTACAGGCCTTAGAATAATCTTCCACAGAAGTCCACAAATGTATTTTCAGCTTGTGTACCATTACATGAGTTATTTCAGGTCTTAGTAGCACTACAGCAGTAGCAAGATATTATTCATCACTGAGTAGATGTCTCAGTGTTTATTGAGAACCCAAAGTTGTTATATAGGCCAGACTGGACCTTTTCCTGCTGAATACTTCACTATTATAGGTCTCCACACTGAATCAGATCTAGCCTTTGGCACTGCTTAGGATAGAGCTGATGCCTTCTGGAGGCTGAGCTGGAACAGAGGCTAGACTGAGCAAAAGGATAAAGCAGATATTTATTAAAAGGCCTCAATGGATACACCTGGGCAGCACAAGAGCCCAGGGCCACACCCAAGATGAACCCTGAAATGGACACAAAATGGACACCTGATCATGAGGTCTTACACTTTTATAAGTTCTGGTCCATTAGCATATTGGAGTTAATTGCCCAGTTTCTCCAGGTCCATTCTCCTTGTTTTTTCTTCTCACTTCACTGTTGGTTTTGTTCTTGGGCCTGAAAGTTGTATCAGTTGTTCTTGGTACTAAGCTAGAGAAAGAATTGTTCTGTCTACCTACTCTGTGAAGAGAGCTTAGTAGTACTTAATATGAAACCCAGAGCTACACACTAAAACAGCACAGAATCTAAAAAATCTAAAGCTGAAACTTAAGGCACCAAAATGGATTCCCCATCTCTTCATTTTTGTCTAGGAAGTGTTAGACAAATAAATTAGACTAAGTAACAGTCTGTCATCTGGTTAAAATTAGATGAGATGAATCTCACTCTGACTGTAGGCATGCAGAAAAACCCCCTGAGACCAGATTCCACTGCTCTCATGGCATCGTAGGATGATTTGGGTTTGAACAGAACTCGTGAGGTCCAACCTCCTGCCCAAGAAAGGGTCAACTAGGAGGTCAGACAAGATTATTCAGATCTTAATTCCATCTCATCTTCAAAACCTTGAATTAGATATTATAGGAATGTAAAGAAGTATAAATACAAAGCTTGTGCTTCACATTGATTAGATCTAAATTTGTCTATTTAATGTAGTTTACAGGAATCTGAGACCCAGCTGCTGCAGGAAGCCGAGCGCCTGAGTGCAGAACTGGAACAACAATGTGAACTGGAAAAAGCAGAACAGTTCCCCGAAGAAGCTTCCAGTGAGGCTTCCCAAATAAGGCTACAGCTTCTCAGCTGCCGGAGTGAATACAATGCTGTTAAAGGAAGAGTGCATGAAAACAGGTTGAAGATAGAATGGTAGGTGGAGGTGGTCAAATGCTGCTAATTTTGTCATCGCTAATCTAAAAAGATGACAAATAGAACAAAAATCAATCTCCTTTTCATTTTACATGGACACATTTCTTGAAGGTTGTTGTTACACGAATTGCCACCAACTTTCCCCAGTAACAGCAACATGTCACTGATGAATAAATTTACCATGATGAGATTTGTAGATAGTTTTAAATTTAAAACATGGATGGATTTCTTTAAAATGCTGTTAAATATTTTCTACATGGCATGAATAATATTTAGGTAGGGAAAATTACCATGAACAATTCTAGTCTAGGACACCTTCAATACAAATGTTTAAAGTGTCTCAGAGACCTGTTGGCTTGGATTTTATGGAACAATGTCATAAAATGCTATTTTTAACATCAGTAGCACAGTGTATTCAAGTTTTTCTATTCAGATATTTCAAGGGGAAGAGGTATTTATATATTCTAATGTCAGAAAAGTGATAAATTTGCTGTGAAAGGAGTGAAATCTTAACATTTCTATATAAGGATGATAGTCCAGAATTAGCTTGGTATTGTATACATTTCAATTATCTGCATACTTTATAGTAAAATTACAAGCAGAAGTATTGCATTTGTAAAAATATGTACCTAGGCAGATTAAATTAGGTTTTTATTTTGTGGGGGACTTGCTATTTTTACCCATCTTCAATCCAGCTGTAGTGTCATTGATGTGTGTACAAACACAAACACGTAATGTCAGCATCTCAGCAGTTAAGATTATTATTCTGCAAGGAAATCAGGAACACTGTACACGCTGCATGGAGCAGGTTTTTCTGGCAATTCTTTCTTGATTTTCTTTGGTTTTTTTAGAGCCAAATGTTTGCTCTAAGAGAAAAAGAAACTTGAGAATTAAGCAAACTGGGAGTGGGAAATAAACATGGAAAGCATCTGGAAAAAATTATTTGCTATGAGATAACTAAGAAACATGAAATTTCCTGAAATAATTATTAAATACAGAATTTATTGCAATTTCCAAGCAGTCCAGAAATGAGGTCTTCAAAAGTATCATGCTTTTTAACCATTTGTCTTCATATCTTTTGAACATTTTTCACTGATTTTGCATCCATTTCCAAAAAAATTATGAGGATTTTTCTGTTTAGGGAACATTTTCTTATTCTCTGTTTTTCACGTCCAGTCAGAATGAGAGCTCTATTCTATACAAAATGCAGTGTAGGTATTATTTCAATTAGCATTGCACATTTACTGGGTTAATTTTTGTGTATGAACAAAAAATCCAAAATTTTGTGTATGATTAAAAATCTGCTTTTGAGGTCAGTCATGCTGTAAAAAATGTTCCTTCACTGTAGTAAGAAGTTTATGTCTTATGTATTGCCTGGGATCAAACCAGCTGTACAGCCTGACCAGAGGTCTGGGAGGTGCTTTATCTAATGGAGACCAAAAGGGCAGCCCCAGCCACTTGTGATGTGGGGAGTTCATGAGCCAAATACAGTCTTCTGTGTTTGAGAATCCTCAACTGACCCCAATTCCTTTGAACTTCTCCCAGCTCCTCCAGAACAAACTTCTGACATTACAACACGCTGGGCGAAGCGTTCCACAGATTAACTACGTAAGAGCTGCCACCTCCTTGCTTTTTTAACCTGACTCCTCCAGCTTCATTTAGTGCCCTGTAATTCCTGTATTGGATGAGACAATGAGCATCTGATTCACTGCTGCAGAGTGGTTTGATACATCTCTTGCCCCTTCCCCCTTTAACTTGTCAATTTTTTCAAACTCAGGAGCTACAGATTATTTAATTTTTCCTTGTTTGGAATCTGTTTCATACCTGATGGTAGCATTGGATCTTACGTGTGTTGTGAGTATGGAGTGAGAAGGACATGCCTAGGTGGATTTGCTTACTGGGAGAGAAATTCCAGAAACATTCAAGAAATTATACTGATTTTGAGTTGTACTAATCTAGAATGAAAAGGACTAGCACAATATGTGTGAAGAATGGGTAAGTGAATGTAGTGGAGAAATGAGAAATGGACTATGAAGAAAACCAGATAATGGGTGTGGATACATGTTTGTAATGAAGGGATGAGTTTAGATGCCTGTGAAAGCAGTGAAAATGAATGTCCAGAATAGAGTTGTGAGTAGAAGGTGATTTAATAGTAACACTGATGTAAAATGAAGATCTATATGCTTGCTGGTTTTATCCAAAAAGTAAAGCAACATTTTCTGAAATGTCTGTGCATGGACAATGTCACAGACAGAGGGGAGGGAAGCTGCATCAAAGGTATTAGAAGTTTGCTATTAGGTCGCTGCTTAGTTTCCTTCATTTCTCAGGATAAAAAGTCATGGTCCAACCTCTCTTGGCCCCTGATCTCTCTGGAACACAGTTTCCCTTGTTGTCCAACTGTGTTAATACAGTCCCAGCTGTGCTTGGCACTTACCCGTAAATTTCTCTTCGGGAATTATGACTAATGGCTGTTCAGTCTGAAAACAAACATGTTGTTTATTTACTTTTGTATGTATAGCAGGCAGGGAACATGGAGAGGGAAAGGTTTTGAAGGGTTTATCTGTTTCTCTTATCTACTGATTAATCCTTTCTTTGGAATGTCTACTCAGACCTAGTGCTGAGCTTGAAGTAAGAAATCTGATCTTGTTTCCCTGGTTCTGCAGATCTCTGTTTCCCTGTTTCTGTAAACCTTTCTTTCTCTGAAGCATCTCTCTTATCTCTGATGCCTTTATTTCCTGCCTTAATTCACTTTCTCTGATATCTAAGAGTATTTAGCACCTTTTTTTGCACTCAGACTCAATGACCGTTTCACACTTGAGGAGTCACACAGATATGCCATAACATTAGCAAAAGTCTCAAGGTCTCCTAATATTCCATACTCTTCTATCCCTTTTTAATTTCCTATTTGCTTGCCTCTGTAAACCATTTTTTCCAGACCTTTCTTAACAGCTGAAGATGATATTTCATCTTCTGTTTTAATTCTTTATTGTTCCAATGAATAGTCAGCATTCCCAGAATAAATTAAATTGCTTTCAGCATTAAAGTATCATCAGATTTTAGGGAATTTTGTGAGTTTTTTTCATAATTTGAATAGGTACATGAGGTATTCAGTGTATTTCTTGACACACTTCAGCTGTCAGAGAAGTTTTCCTGAGGGTGACTGCACGGATGGAGTTTGTTCCCACTGTAGGTATGTGCATCCTCTCCCAGTCTGTGGCCTGTTCTGCCATTTGGAGGTACTGGGCTCATTGCTGGTGTGTCTGCCTGAGAGCTTGGGAGGAGAACAAGGGTTGGAAGGATTTTACTGAGCTTATAAAGCTTGGGCCACCATCCCAAAGTCAGAGCTGACTATGGGAGTATTCTTCCTCTCAAAAACTACTTGGCAAGGGTAATAAAGTTAAAGCAAAGAGAGTCATCTCCACTCAGTTCTGCTAAAATTGCATTCAGAGCCATGAAATAGCTTCATATAATTGATAAGAAGCCTCAGTAAGTAAGAATATAGACCAAAAAATCAAATTAGTGGAACAAGAAAGAAAGAATCAGTGTGATCAGCAAGGATTTGTTCTGGCTTGAGGAGACATTTCACATTAATGTTTGTGTGAGGCCTGGAGTTCTAGTTTATGAGACAAAATAAAGGAGAGCTGCTTTTCTTTATTGCCCAATGGTATCAAAAGTAGTTTATTGTTGAGAAATAATAAATATTGAATCTAAATCTATCATCTATACAATTCATTTAAAAGTAAGCCATTAACTTGTGCTAAATTTATCTACAATAAGAGTATGTGAGATTAAAGGTGCCTGATGCTTAAAAACAATTTTGTTTGAAAGCCTAAGTCCAATCTCCAGCTCTCACAGTGATTTGTTCAGATAACAAAACAGCTCCTCACCAAAGAACTCTGTGCAACTGCATGCAAGTCAGAATTGCAAAACTGACTTTGTCCTTGAAAAAACATTGCAAATAAGTATAAATATATCAATACTTGTAATTATTTCTGTATTAGTCACTCAATGATTAAAAAGTGAAAATTAAGCTGTTGTCCATAGCTTCTCTAGTAAAGAATTACAAGCCAAAAATAAAATAAATAGCATCACAGCTGAAGTTGTTATTAGCTGGTCTTGTGACTGCATTCTCTGGCACCTACAAATTAACTACAGCTCAAAAGCCTCACAGGAAGCTCATGCTGGCAGCTTGTCAGCTGTGATAACTTCTACCTGTGGTCACTAGATTTTAGTTGTGAGGTGCCAACCACTTTCTATGGATTTCCAAGCAATTCCCAGCTCTGAGAGTAGCTGAAGGAGTTACTTTCTTGCATGATGGGACTTCTAATGATAACAGTGTTGTGGTTATTTTGTGAGCTGAGGAAGTGAAATGGACTTCTGTTGACAACTACCACTACATTTCTTAATCTCTCCGTCTTAATTTTTTTTATTTCTGTGTCCGCTTGCAGCTGTAAATGTCGCTCAGGGAAAATCCGGAATGTATTTTATTAATGGCCCCGTTTTCCAACTGCCTTTTTTTAACTCATTACAACTGCATCTATGACAGCTTTTCATGTCCAGTACTGCTATTAGGCTTCAGGAAAAGAAAAAGCACAATGTTAAGAAAAAGCACACATTAATGCTTAAACTTAAGAGTTTAACTTCTTTCCATTAAGTAAAACTTCTTTCCGTTAAGTTTAACGTAATAAGTTAAACTTAAGTTTAACTTCTTTCCATTGTGTGTATTGTTAGAGGTATAACAATAATAAAATTCACATGATGTTGAAAAATACATTCATCAGGGAAAGGCTGTAAGATAATGGGAAATTCAAATGCCTGATGCCAATTGCAGCTGTTGTGTTTGTTGTCATTGATGTCTAAGTAGAACTGTCAAGAGGTTGATATCCATATAACACAGATTAAAAGATTCAAATGCTAGATGGAAAAACCAAAATTTCTCTGCTTATCTTACATTAATCTCCTCTGTTCATGTATTAAATCAGAGACTAAACTTCGATTCTTTGAAAAATCTTATTTGATTTCTAGACGTATGTTAATCATCCTGCCTCCCTTTAGAGTCTGCAGAGAGATATATGTTATCTTCTGCTGGTAATTTATGTCATCCTAAAGCAGTCACCTGGAATGTGAGATGACCTGCCCTTTGGAGGTCCCTGGTTTTGTCCCTGACAGTAAGGAAGCCCAGGATGTTGGCATTGGGCTACCTGACTTCTGGCTATGGGCAGCTGGATCAAACTCATTGCAAAAAAGGAAGACATTTAACTTCTTTCTTTTTACTCACTTTTTTCTTTTCACACTTCCACTGGTTTTTGTGTGGAAGTAGTTGGTCTGCTGGCTATTTAGGTAACTTGGCCCTTGTCATTCACTGTTGCCTTTGTTTATGTCACAGAAAATGAAGTGTTCAAATCATTTTACTTTTGCTGGATGGAAAAGTCTTTGTTGTGAAACTGGAATGGTTCCACAGGAATCTGTCCTCATGAGTGAGGAATGTGACAAAATAAAAACAGTGTCAGCTTTGCTCTCCCTCCTGATCTTTGGTATTGCTCTTTTGATCGTCCAGCGTGATATGAAAGAGGGCACAGCACGGACTCACAAGCCATGCAGTACTTCTTTAATCATTTTGCACAGGACTTATTTAATAATATTTCATGGCAGTCAAACAGTTATGGGTATTTGTGCAAAGTAGACATTCATTATCCTTAGTGTGATTATGCCAGTCCCTAGGAGTTCAATTAGGAGTACTGCCAAAATGGCTTTGGAATATGATTTTGGAATTTCGGATTTTTTTTTATTAATTTTATCGGTTTTAGGGGAGGATTTATTTAAATTCAACTTTTTTCTTTAAAAATCTTTAAAATATTTTGTTTTGCAAACTTTTTCACTTTGTGAGTGTTCAAACACTGGCATTCAAATTAGTTTTTAGTCTTTACCAGTCCCTGTAGAGGCATACTTGTAGTCTGCCCATACAAATATCATTGTGTCTATTTTCTCTTTGTTCTTCATCTGAGCCAGAGCTTCTTATTCATGGGAGAGTTTTTGTTTTGTTTTGTTCTGTTTATATTACAACACCACCAACCTAGTTCTCTTTTTTCTCATTATTTCCTTTTCTTAACTAGAAATATGTTGCCTGAGACTTCCAGGTATAAGCTTCACTCCTTTTGTTGGAGGGCTCAAATATAAGAAGGAGTTTATTGAGAGATTAGGGGTGGTGGAGTGGAGGAAATATTGTAGGTACTCATTGCATTGCAAGAACCTGCCCCCTTGTTCCCAGTGAATAGCACAGTGACCCAGTTAAGCTGTGTGGTTGTGATGGCATACAGACTGCTGCAGCCCATTTACCTAGTGCAGGGGCAGAACTGTTCTGTGCATGCCCTGGGGATGTACAAATGTACCTTCAGTAGGGATAATTGTTGGTATTGGGCAGTATTTCCCTACCTGCCACCAAGAAACTCCCTGTTGTAAATCCAAAAAGCTTATTGGTTGAGCTCCCTTTGTATAACCATTCCTTCATCTTTCTCAGGACGCTGTTACTGAATACCCACAAGATCTGAGAGCTTTCCTGTTTTTTCCTTTCTTCAGTCTTTACTTCTTTAGCATCTCTCCCTATTGTTGCCTGAAATTAAATTGCAATTTTGTTTTGGATATAGGTTAAGATCACTGTGGCTATTCAATTTACTTTTCTACCATGCTCCTTTGGCTTAGCCTATAACCCCTGCCACTTTTCAGGATTTTTTTCCCACAGGATTCAGTCCAGATTTGAGGAGCTTCACTTATGATTGTCTAAAGGGTAAATGTGTATGTGAAAACATTTACAGGAAAGAGAAGGTTTCTCACTATCAACTGCACTTTCTTTGATGTTTGATGTCTTTTTGGCTATTTTTCACCCACCTCCTCTTTCCTTTTGCCACATTTCCATGTTATCATTTTGTTTTCTGGGGTTGGGAGGAACTGTGGGTGCAGGGTGCCACTAGTAAAAGGCAAGGGTCAGTGAGGCAGGAATGCACCCCTGCAGGAGGTGCTCAGACTAAGAAAAATCAGGTTCAAATATTTAGATGTGTGTACCTCCATATATATACTCAGTCCTTCAGGACCCCAGTTACCAGTCAGCAAACTTCCTTTAAGTCTGAGCAGCTTTCATGCTTATTCACTCTGTGTTTTAGTCTAACACAGGATAGGCTTTCATACTTTCTTAGCATTTACTATATTACAGTAATGATTATTCTGTTACTAATATATTTAGTTCTGCTTTGATTTTTACTGTAGTTTGCGAGAAGAAAAGAAGCTTCTGGAAAATGAATACGAAAGAATTTCAAAAGAAAAGGTAAGTACAAAACATGAGAAAAGCAATGTTTTATGTTCCATCAATTAACATATAAAAACAATCACTGAGAATGTTTTCTCAGTGTGCATTTCTAAAATTTATTTAAAATAGAATACATGGAAAAATAGATTTTAGGAGAAATAGATTTTACAGCCTATATCCTATCATTCAATTTTGATAACTAGGACAAGCAATAAACAACTGATTTGGAAAAGATCTGGATTTTTTGTTTACTCAAGCAAATGTTTACTATATTCAGCAAATGGATACTGCATGTAAAGATAGCTGCAGGTTTTTCCTTCTAGGATGTGAACATGAAAAATACATTTGTAGTCATAAATCCTGAAGAATATATATGGCTCTGTTGGAAATAAAGTTCTGTTAGTATTGATAGAGGAAACACACATCTGGTTAAAAAAATACATTTCATATCTTGTCACTAAAAATGTTATTATTCAATGTTAGTGAGTCTGTGTTATCAGAAGCCTGCAAAATGTAAAAGGGAAAATACAATTAATCTGGTCTTTTACTTCCTTTTTAAAGAAAGATGATAAAATTAAACGGTTGAAAGAAAATTGTGATGAGCTCAGCAAAGAAGTAATCCAGAGGAAAGCAGAAATTGATTCAATAAAAGAAGCTGTTTCATCCAAGGAAAAGCTGATATTAACAGATGAGGAAGAAATGGAAAAGCTTCAGGAGATGCAGACTTATTTAAAAGTAACACAAAATTATTTGTGCCTATGTATCTGCGAGTGTGTGTACATGTGTGTGTGTACAGGCACATGCTTTGCCCAAAGCAGTAGTGAATCTGCTGGATGTTGTCATTCCAAATTCATGATGTCATTACATTAAATATTAGACCATTTTCCAATGGGCGTGAAACATGCTGCTGTGCCATAACCCTATTATTGCTTTAGGAAATAATAATAGTCATGATTTTGATTAAAAAGTGGTTTCTTTAAAGACATCTTAGTTTTGCTGTGTTATTGTCATTTGCTCACATTTCAGTTAATACAGATTTACACTGAGAATTAAAAACATACCTGTCTCTACTTCTTTCCATGGTATAAATAGCATAATAAGATGTATAAATAATATGAAATCATAATTTTCATTTTGAAGACATACTAAAATTGTAAACATCAATGTTTAGTTTTAAAAGTAGCAGCTACAATTCTCTGGGAAAAACTCAAGTAATTCAAAAATTTTTCCTACCAATTTTCACAGCAGTTCTAAATGAATATTACTGCTATGAAAACTCATCAGCTTTGGAGGCTATTGATCAAACCTTTCTGTTTTGTTACTAGGCTGAGCTAGTTAGGATCCTTGGTGTTCCAAAGCAACTTGCAAAAGAAACTGAGAAGTTGAACCAGAAAAAAATGTATGTTTTTTATGAATAATTCTATACACATGAATATAAATATGTATTACTTCTTCTCATCCCTTGGTTATAGAAATTATTGAGGATGGTTGTTGATTAAAATTAAGATCAACATTTAAACTAACACTTCCACAGCTGACAGTGTGGCCTGAGCTACAAACCCATTCTCCACAGCTGTGGAGTCACAGATGCTTTGCTGTAAGGTCCTGACATGAGTTGCAGTCTCTAATATTTCATCAGGGGAAATGCAAGCCAGCAGCAAGCCTTTTCTTTCTCTCCCTTGTGAAGCTGGGGCTCTTCTCCTCTGAATCATGGCATGTGCTGTTTTCTGTAAGTGTAAAATCAGAGTAGCACTGTGCAGTTTCAGCCAGGTCATTCACAGATCCCAGGGGTCCAATTGCCATCCAGATGAATGATGGGTTTTGTACCCCATTAGTGCACAGGGTTACAGTGAAGTTTGTGTTTCCTGTTTCCAATCCCTATTTGTAACACATAAGCTGTTTGACTGTCAAATTTCTCAGGTTTAAAATTTGTATGATGGTTTTCTTCTCCGTTTTCCTCACTGCTCTGCTTAATGCAACTCTGCCATCATAAATCTAAGTTTGCCATATCGTGTTACAGAGAAGCAATTTCTAAAACCTAAATTGTGCAGATTGCTATAATGAAATATTTAAATGAGTCTTTATATTTGTGTCATCACAGAATAAACTAACCAGAGTTCCCAGTCTTAGGAAGAATATTCAGAAGTGTCACACTCATGTGCCTAGCAATGTTGACAGTAATCAGTTTACTAGAACTCTTTTTAATACTGTCGTGGTGCTAAGCTGTCAGTTATCCCCAAGGCTATCTGCAATTTTATTGTTGGACTATACTGGAATTTGTCTGCTTTCAAACATTTAACATATATTGTAATGTTAACATATGTTAACATATTTTGTATGTCCACAAAAACTGGCAACTTACATTTTGTCTTTTAAATATAAATGTGGAAAATTGAACCCTTACTGCTTTGTTAAAATATATCCACAGTGATGCAGAGGAGAAGAATGAAGCCCTTAATGACCAAATAGAAGAATTGAATAGAACCCTGAAAGCCACTGAAAAAAGGACTGAAGAGATTTTGCAAGAAAGAGAAGATGTAATGAAGGAATTGGATGAGAGACAAACTTTGATACAAAAGAATGAACGAGAATGCGTTACTCTGACAATATCACTAGAAGTTAGTGCAGAGAAGGAATTAGCTGTCCTATTAGACAGGTTAGAGTGAGAGACATGAGCCACGTGGAAAGAGTGAACAATTCTCTGTTCTCAAAAATCTATTTCTTTTTTCTGCTATTGCATCTATTTTCAGGTTTTATGCTGCAACCAGTGCAAATTATAAATGATCAGGCTTGGTTTTCACTTCAGAAATATTTATATAAAAATTTGGAATTTGGAATCTAGGATCTGGCTTGAAGAAGAACTTCAAAAAGCATAAGCATTTGATAAAATCCTGTTAGATTTTGCTCTCAAAAGTGAAATATTTTAGAGTATTTCTCTTTTTAGTGCACATATTTTCTTTCTTGTGTAACCCACTGAAAGTAAATTGAAGAAGAATAAAGTATGTCAGTATTTTCATTTTCAAATGAGGATCATAGATGTCTGCCCTCATGTAGTCCTGAATTTCTGTGGGGATTGGTTAATCATCTCTTTAATATTCCTTTCAATTATGATTTTATATTTACTTGATAAGGTAAAATAAACTGTTAGGTTGAAGGCAAGCTTCCAATGATTCCTCCTTTGCAGAGGAAGATGTATAGTTGTAATTCTGGCCATATGCTCAGCAACAATGCTTTTGCCTTTCAAGTTTTGTATTAAAGGCCCATGGCATCTTATTTTGAAATGTTCCCTCGTACTAAAAATGTGTTTTCTTCTTCTTATACGTACTAGATCCCTGATATTTTTAGCATATGTAGAACAGACTGTGGGACCTCACTGACATGATTGGGGTACTATAATTGGTTATAGTTATAAAATTGCTACCCTTTTAGGTAATTTTTGTCAGTAGTTTATGAGTTTGTCATGCTGATCCATAGTGATGAGGTATTCAAAACCCATTAAAATAGTTGTGCCTGTTTACATATATGTCTTGATTAAGTTACCTGTTTCTAAAATTCTGTGTCTATCTATATAGACAAATTGTGGAAAATGCTTTAAATAAATGTGTCTCCGAGAACAAAAAGCAACAAGATATTCTCAGTCACCATCAAACACAGAAAGATAAAGAACTGAAAAGTTTAAAAAAGCTAGAGTTACAACTGAAAGGGATTTGGGATTCCTTGGAAGGAGATAAGGCAAAGCATAAAAGACTCAAATCAGAGGTCTGTATGAATGCATTGATCATAAAGATTGTAAATTTTCTTCTGAGAAATACTATGAAATTTCTTGACCATCATACAAGGGGAAAGGAGGGAAGACCATTATTTCACCTTCCTTATTTCCTCCTTGCTTTGGTATTTCACCCATTTCTCTTTCAATAATGCTTCATTCTTTACTGTTTTAGTCTCTTGACTATGGTAATTTTAAAGGGAAGTACTATTCTGCTTGTGTATTCAAAGCATTATCTTTCTTTTCTGCTTCCAATTATTTCTTTAAAAATTCACTTTGTCTATAAATTTTAAATTTTTTCCTTCTCTCATCACTATTTCTTCCATTCTCTCCTTCTTATAAATATTTTCTTCTATACTTTCTCCTTGTTCAGTCTAGATTCTGAGCCATATAAAATTAATCTTGTTTAGTCAGGTGAATATTTTTTCACAGTACTTGATGTTTCCTACCTTGACATTATCCTTAAAATTTTTCTTGTTCATTTTAAGCAATTCAAGGCAGAAAAGAGTCTTACATAATTGTAAAGTTTAAAAAAATAGCTATATGTATCAAAACTCATATATACTTACCTTTTCTATCCAAACAACTCCATATTATTACTTGATAATATTTAATATTATTAAAAATATTTTTTTTGTCTCCCTTGAAATTCCTCCTAAATTCACATGTGTATTACCTAGTAATATAAGCTCACCTGGGAGGAGAGAGGAAAGCTCTATAACCACACAACAAAGTTTTGGATTGAATTTCCTGAAATAATGATGAAAGGGCTGACTCATATTCCAGACCTTGATCTTAGAGCTTAAAGAGTTTCTTTTCAGTATCAGCTAGAGAATCTGGGAGATGGTATTTTTGCACATGTTCCCATTGAGGAAATGTTCCTGGATGAAGAACCACAATTGTTTAAAAACATGTAATGCTAAAATCAAATGCCATATCTCACCAGCAGCTGTGGTTAGAGTTTGCAGTCTGGGGTGAGATCCAAACCCACCCCAGCCCAATTCCTTTACTCTGTGGAAGGAAAAGGTCTTGGATGTGTCTTACAAAGAGCATCATCATGAGGAGTAGGGGAAAAAAATGCCATGAGAGACAGAAGTGGAATTCTAATCAGTATTTTAATTCAGGAGCTGCAGGATAATACTCTAATGCAAATAGGCCACAGCAATAGAGTTGTTTCAGCCCTCCTCAGTGTTTTCTCTGATTCCTTTCCTGGCTCTGTTAGAAGAGCAATGTGAAATCACTGCTCCTCTGCAGTGTGGCCAATTGAAATACAGTACTGTAGGTACTGTATGTAGTAGGGAAGAGTCAAGCAGCCACCTAGATTCTGCTTGGCTTTTGCTTTATTGGGACAATTTTAATTTGCAAGACTTGGGAGCATAACTAGAAAAAATTAAAAAACAATATTTTAAGTAGATAAAGTTTCTTTAACAGCTTAAACCCCCAGATTTACATTTATTCATTGTGATTCAAAGTGAAAAAAAATCACAAGAATTGTTTGTATATATATGTGATTGCAGAAGCAGCAATACATCAGTGTGTTACCCAAATTCTTCTTTTGAATCGTATGCTAAGTGCAGAATGACTGGTTTGTAGAATAAGGAAATTACAGGAACACTTCCTTCAAATGTGTTTTTCCCGTTAGTAAGTTGTGAAAGGTCAGCTATTGCTAAACACCACCATTGTGTGTGAAAGAGAACTGCTGGTCCCACTGTCTCCAGCCTGCAGCAGAACTGCTTCTCCTCTCCACGTGGGCCTTCTCCTTGCTCAGGCCAGTGCAGAGACAGACTAAAGGGCCTAAGTTTAGCCCTGTCTTAGGTGAACAAAAGTCTTAATGGAGTAAAGTGTTTAGATGAGCTTTTTACTTTTACACAGCAGAAGTGGTAACTAATATATGCTCCAAAGAAAAGTTATTTTTGATCCCAACACAAGACCAAAAGTCACTTTCTTAGGACAGGCTTTACTGACACTTTAGTAAACCTAAATCAAATCAAATCTCAGAGCTGGCAGCTGCAACTAAAGTAACTCCACACTTTCACCTTTACTGTGTCTCGTTTCCCTTTCCCATAATGCAAGTGAACAGCATTTAATTTTACAATATTGTCACAGAAGTGAAAATAACAAGTACAAAACATCTACCTATCAGTATTGATTACAGTAGTTTAACATCTGGTTGAGATCTGTGCAAGATATCACAGGGTTGTGTATTATCTTCAAATATCTTCCAGGGGTGTTGTTAAATGTAATTTTTTCCCATCCATATGAATTAGAGATTTGCAATTGGAATCATTTGGGTTGGAAGGGACCTTTAAAGGTCAAAACCCCTGAAGTAGTCAGGGGCACCTTCCTCTAGATCAGGTTAGTCAGACCTCAGTCCAACCTGGCCTTGAACGTTCCCAGAGATACAGCATTGACCACCTCTCTGGGAAACCTGTGTCAGTGTTCCACTACCCCTGTTGAACAAAATTCTTCCTTATATCTAATCGTCCCTCTTTTATTTTAAAATTAATATCCTTTGTCCTTTCACAACATTGTTTGCTAAATTGTTTGTCCCCATCAATTACACAGAGGCAATAGATGCCTTCATAGTTAGCCTGATGCATTTATTTCTTGCTTTCTTGTAACCATAAAGAATTTTAAAGTGAAGTTAATCACAGTGAGGCCAGTACAGCTTTTTGTCTTACAAGTTATATCATGTAAGTAGTTGTAGTGAGATTGATCAGATATGTTTTAATCAGAGGTAGTTTTTTTATGTATTCCTTCAAATACCTAATGTTAAAACTAGATTGAATAAATGAATTTTCCCATAATGTACATGAAAAAGTAATACATAAATGTTTGTGTTATTAGATTTGACTTTCTAGAGACTAATGAAAATCCTACTGTAGTGACAAAAGGAAAAAAATGTGATATCCATTCTTTGTAGATGAGAAGTCTTTTTTTTTCCTTTAGTAAGTTCAGAATTTAACTCTGAAAATCCTCTGTGAATTTAGGTGGCATTTTTATATACTCTATCTTTGTTTATTGTTTTTTAATGATGGTTTGTCACTGAAAACCAGAAATCTTCTAAATTTGTGAACTTTAGTGTTCATAGTTCTTGAAAGAAAAAATTGAGAAACTTTAATAAGTTGCTGAGGAACTCTACTCAATGAAGCATTCTTGTACTAGCAATCATAAGAGGAGGAATATTTAATTTCTTAATTTGTGTAGCTACTTCTAATACAGTATCCAAAGTTTATGTTTTCCTCTTTTTTTGTTTGCATCACTATATGCTTGGTTTATTTTTGTAGGCAGAAATTAACTCCAAAAAAAATGCAGTATTATTAGAAAGACGACAAGAACTGCAGGAGGAGATTGAAACGATCAAGAGAGGTTTAGCTGAACAGGTGCTGAGTCCTGCTTTTTTTTTTTAATTTTGACACTTGGTTTTCTATCATGAGAATAAAGGGTCTGTTTAAAGAAAGAAATAATAGGAGTTTCTAGCTGCAGCTTTCTGGTGAGAAAATGCAATAGTAGTTGTTCAATTTTAAAGATCACTTGTCTTTAATTTTAAAAAATATTTTTTGGTGTTACTAGCCACATACTAGAAGGTAGAAAGCAAATCTGCTTTCTGGTTTAAGTCTTTCTGAATGTTGTTGATGACACTGCAGCTAGAAATATATTGTTACAGATTTCCTTTGGATATAAAACCATATCTTGTTGCAACAATAAAAATTAAGCATTTGTACATTAAGATTTTTCATCTTCACCGTTCTGTCATTTGTGGAGATGCAGCTATCTGCATTACAAGAGCATTAGCACTTGCCACTACATAAATGACTTTCTAAGAAGCAGTCTAGTTTCAGACATAGATTCTTAAGGTCAAACTTCCTTGTCTTCTTCCCTTGTGTCCATTTTCTTTATGTGTTTTAGTTGAATTCATTGACATTATCAGGTGGGAATCCACTTGTATTTGGATACATATGCATTCCAGTATCTTCAGGTCATTCTCTGGGATTTGTAATTTGAATGCCACGGACAGGCATGCAGTCACTGGAGCCTAGGAAGCTTCCATTACCTCCTGCTGAAGACCTGACACTGAACTTACTTAAAGATCGTATAGCTATAAAGATCCATTCTGTCCAATGGACAAGAGCTGAAAGATGTTACACTGAGGAACAGAAATCCTCCAGTGATAATATATTCTGAAATATTAGAGGGTTTGTGCATGGTGTTTTAAAGCAATAATTTATTAGGATTTTAAATCTATGTAGTCTGTATATTTGTTTATGTTGCAGATAAACCCAAAGTATTTCCAGCTTTGGGTTTGCCAACACTGAGACGTTGTTGCATTAGGATATTAATTTAATCTCCTCTAGGAAATGATATCAGATATGGATGCCCGTGTGTTAGAAGAATGCATTGCTGCAGAACAATTGCTTTTCAAAGAGCAGGAAAAATGCAGAAACGAGTTATCCACACTTACACGTCTGGCTTGTCTCAGAGCTGATGAGAGGCAACTGAAATGCAGAGATGTTCAGAAAGCCAAGGTAAAAAATTATATATTTGTAAGACTGTTCAAAAGTGCAAGCTGGTATAGGGAGAAATTAAATTACTAATGAGGGGAGCCCTGTGGATTCATTTCCCACCTGAGGTTTGAAGTTCCATCAGAACACTGGAAACTCACAATGCTGTGGTGTTTCATTAGCAATTTGTGCTGCAGTGCAGAATGTTAAAATATGAATCCATAATTGAAACAAGGTATTTGAAAGGACATTTAGAGAGTGCCCAAGGGCGAAGATGCTGAAGGGCCTCAAGGGGAAGCTGGGTAAGGAGCAGCTGAAGTCCCTTGATCTGTTCATCCTGGAGGAGACTGAGGGGAGGCCCCACTGCAGTTACAAATTCCTCACAAGGGGAAGAGGAGGGGCGGACACTGATCTCTGCTCTGTAGTGACCACTGACAGGACCTGAGGGAGTGGCCTGAAGTTGTGTCAGGGGAGGTTTAGGCTGGGTGTCAGGAGAAGGTTTTTCCCCCAGAGGGTGGTTGTGCACTGGAACAGCTCCCCAGGGCAGTGGTCACAGCCCCAGGCTGACAGAGCTCAAGCAGCGTTTGGACAAAGCTCTCAGGCACAGGGTGGGACTCTGGGGGATGGTGCCGTGCAGGGCCAGGAGCTGGTCAGGATGGCCCTGGTGGGTTCCTTCCAACGTGGCACATTCTGTGATTCTGAGATGCTGTGATTTTCTTTCAAGCCCACAGGATAAAATGAATAAGTTGAAAGAAAGAGGTGGTATAGCAGACAACCTCACCTGAGATTCTCAGAAGTAAAACTGTGTGGTTTATTTTACAAATAAATAAGAAGATTAACTGAACTACTACTCATTCCAAAGTGAGGCAGACATTTCTATTTTCCTGTTACATTTCAAGACATAAATAATTATATTGATTTAGAGAAAGGAAAACTTTTCCTGTGACTTGTCACTGTATTTGCTGCCTGAATTTCTCTAGCATGATGTGTGCTGTGATGTCACACAGAATTTACTAAATACCAAATTGCTATATGGGAAAAAAGTATTAATGTTTCCAAAATGTATGTCTGTAATCAGATAAATTAGATAAGCTACCCTTTTACCATCTTGGGAAACTCTGACTGTCTATAAAAATAAACAAATATGTTGGGCTTTGTACCTTCAATAAAATCAGTCCATAAACAAATAAAAAAAAATAAAATCATACAAATTCAGGAACACATAGACAAGCCCAAGAAAAAGCTGCAACCTATCATTCACCAGCTTTCCCTGTTAATGATCTCCTCCTCCTGACACCAGTGAGAGGGGAGAAAAGGCCTGTTGATTTAAGATTGATGGCCCAGACTATTGTGGACTGAACACAACTGTCACCAAAAGATCCAGAAACTGTCTGAAACTTTTCTGAAACAATTCTGCTCAAACATCAGTGCTCGCTTAAAAGTCAGAATTGAATAAAAAAGAAATTTTATTTGTAAAGGTACAGTTTCAGTGGTTCATATGTCAAATAATTATATAGTGATGGATTTGACAGGCTGATCAATAGTAACAGTGGAACACCAGATAGAAGGAACCAAGCATTTAAGATGCAGGATCAAATTATCTACATTACTAATAGTAATTGTAAATAAACTAAAAAAATAGTAAATTGTAAAGTAAACTTAATATAAATGGAAAAACTGTGGGGTTTTATGTTGTTGTAATAAAAACGTTTCATTATAATAAGAAAAAAGTTCTTATAATAATGTCCCCTCACTATTTTTTCTCATCTAAGCATTGTTCTGAGTAATTTCACTGAAAACATTAATATATCTAAAATTCTTACTAAATTTTATTTAAATTTCAGATTCAACTCCAAAATCTTGGTAAAGAGCTAAAAAGAAAGGATCGTGAACTAATTATCTGTAAAAAGATGAAAAAAGAAAACCAAAAAGAGTAAGAAAATAACAATACATTATCTAAAAGCCTTCTGAAGCAACTTTTATCCAAGTAATATATGCATAAAATGCTAATAATTATTTCTTTCCCACATCTCATTTCTTCAGACTCCAAGGATTTACTAGGATGTATGAGTTTATGCAAAATGAAAAGGAAAAATGTATACAATTGATGCGTATTGCTCAGTGGAAAGCAAGGGACGCCGAAAACCGAGTAAAATTGCTAGAAAATAATATAGACAATTTAAGGAATGCTGTTATAATCAGAGAAAGGTGAGTTTAAAGTACACTGTAGTTCACAATTACAGAAATCTAAGACTGGAAAAAAACCTTAGGAGGGAATGTATCCCATCTTCAATTATGCCCATATAATCTTTGATAGTTATTATCCTGATTTTTAAAATCTGATTAAATCAAAGGCATTTAGAAACACCCCTCCATAATCTGTTCCAATTGCTTATCCCACTAACACTCCACAGCTAGCTTAGGCTATGCTTGGGCATCACTACAGAAAGTAGTTTTGAAGTTTGGCTACTCTCTCATTTTCCCATCCTTTATATCACAGTTCTTGGATCTCTCAGGTTTTCATTATCGTGCTGTTTCATTCAATATGACCAACACTGTTGCATTCATATTTGCTGTCCTTAGAGAAAGAGAGGTCTGACAATATGATTCCCTAATTAAGTGGTGCTATGGGACTATTAAATGAGTCACTAGCTAGGAATGTGGCTGTCTAATTATGAAATTAGAACAAATTGGGTATTTTGGTTCAAACTCACACTGACCTTTATTAGATAACATTTATTTTAGATAAAGTGTTTTTAATTTCCAAACAATCTTAGACAAAATGAAAGGTTACATTCACAGCCACAGCAAGGATAATGAGGCAAAATAGCTGGTAGTTGTGACTCTCTTTTTTCCTAGACCATTATTTAGTAGGGATATCTTTTTGCTATTATTGTCATTCTAGTGATGAAATTCTGCAATATAGACAGAATTACAGCATCTTGAAAATCTGTACTTGGGCAAGTAGGGAGACAGTGAATAGCCAAAATAACTTGATCCTCCAAAAACTTCATTATTTGGTGCCAAAAAATTGCTTAATCATACAAAGAATACACTATGTATTTTTTGTGAATCTCCGAGGAGTTTGGTTTCAAAGTCATGCTAGAGATGGCTACAAAAGAAGTGGAACTTCAGTGACTGAAGTGATTTTGTCAAGATGTACAAGCTGACATTTTGTGGTAGAATTTGTGAGGCTTTCCCAGTTGATGAAAGAAGGGGGGGAAAAGGCTAATAAGACATAAATTTTGTATAGATATCAGAAATATATAAATATTATTATCGATGTCCCTACTCAGTACAGATCCAACAGGTATTTTGGGCTCTGCAAAACTAGACTTAAAACTAGTCAGAGGTATTGAATTTTCAGTAACTCCCTTGCCTATGAAAAATATTTTTAATCCCAGTAATAGACCTTTAGTATGAGTACCACTGACTTCACTGCAACCTATGCAATTTGGACGACAGAGTATCAGTCCAAGTAAGGCAAGAAATTTTTAGAAAATATTTAAAACACATTGCATTTCTGCAGAACTGTTATACTTTCAGTCTGAAACTTGACTTACAAAAATTTAATTGAATTCAGTAATACCCTGTGGTACTCAAAGTGTCCTGGATGTGGGGGGAATGGAAGAAGGCAGCTCCCTGCCCTGTACACAACAAATCAGCAGTTTAATGATGGAGCCCATGAGGGAAGGGTATTTCATCTGCTGGTCTGTATTTTAGCAGGAGACTTTGCTTCTCCTTTCACTACCTCTTTTGTAGTGAAAGATACACTGTCATGAATATCTTCCCAGTGTAGATAAAGCTGTGTCTCAATCCAGAAGTGATACCACAAATCAAAAGCAACAGCACAAAATTCTGTGTCGTGAGATAGTAAATAGTCCATTTGGTGACCAGAATCTGTCTTTAAATGAGGGACAATCATCCAGTGATCAACAAGGATGCTGGAAATAATGAGATCTGTTCTTTATTTGAATGTGATCTTGTCACTAAACTCCCACTATGGTTTGGGGTATTTTTTCCATATCTCAAATGGGCAATCTAATAATGTTCTTTCTTGTGTTAATGTTGTAATAAACTGTTTTATAAACAATAGATTTTGAGAACTTTGAGCTGAAACTACAAAATAATTAAAATATTGTTATTTAAATAGAATTGCAGGATTTCTACACATTAAGACTTTTCATCACAGTTTATGCCTATGATCCTAAACTTTATTTTTTATGACTACTTGGGCTACCTAGTAGAGAATAAAAGAGCTGTAGTGCAGTGCTCCCTATATAGCATTTTTCTTGAGCCAGAATCTAGTTCTTTTCAAGCTGGAAAGAACTTGCAAAGTTCAGAGAGTCTTTCTTCTTCTAAAGCTTCTGTGAAGCAGAGACATAGAGGAGCCCTTGTTTGCTTGAGAAATAAATTTAAGCTCTGCTTTTAATTCCTGAAATGGGTTTCAAATTGAAAGGACTAAAAATATTCCCACATTTCTGTTATGTTAAAGAAAATTGCAGGAAGAATATCTGAAGATTAAAAAGAATGAGAGAGCAAAAGAGCTGATCAAAAAGGATTATTGCAAAGTTGTACAAGACATGCTAGATCATAAAGAAAAGGAGAAGTATTTGAACATTGACAGACTCACCACTGCAGCTGCACACATGGAAGAGAAAATTCTGCGGCTACGCAAAAATTGTGAAAGAGCTATTCAGCAACAAAATGAGAGGTACATTTGTAAATTTGAGCTAAGGTAGTGTTTAATTTTGACATTCATGAAGCAACAGTATTTTTCAGCTTATGGGCACACCCCATTAGGATTGCCAAAGGCCTGTGGCACTGCAATGTTTCACTGACCAGTGCCCCTCACTGCACTGCCAGTGCTGCTTTGCATCATGTCAGTGTTTCTCCACTGGTGATCAGGCTCATGCTTCAGAACTATTATTCAAAAAATATGGTAGCTTGGCTACTGAAAGCCTTGAGAACTTGTAACCTCCTGCTCTGTTTGTTCACTGTGCCCAGATAAGGTATCTGCAAAAATGCAGATTATCTAAATTTCTCTGATCTTAATTCAGTTTTAAATGCTGTAGAAGGCCAGAAGATCTTAAAAATTATGTGGGAGACATGAGTCACCTTTCCAGGGGTTTGTTTTCTGATTTTCACATTTCAATTTTTTTGTTCCTTATTTAAAATGCTGTCATTAGATTAAAATAATATTTGTGAAAGCTTCATACATTTTCACAGATTATTACTATATCTTAAGATTATTTTTTATGTTCTTGAATGGAATATACTGAATATGACTAATAAAAAAAAATTATCTTTAAATTTTGGCTTTATTTCAGTGGTCTTTTGCTCAGAGAACGAGAAGAAGAACTAGGCTTTTTGTATGAAAAAATAAACAGGCAAGAGGTGTTGTGTAGAAACGGAGATATTAAGATGCAAGTTATGGATGAAAAGATCAGTTTTCTGAAGCTGAAGGTAGCTGAGCAAAAAAGAGAGATAAAAACATGTTTTAAAGAGCTCACAGTGAAGAATACCCTGGATGCACATCTGGTGAGAGTTCAGACACAGGTTGGTGTTAAAGGAAGCCTTTTTCTACTATCATTCTGTATTTTTAAATTTAAGGTGATTTCATAGAAAAAAAAAACTTGAATGTACAAGGTCTATTAAAACAGCAAGTTTAGTAATACAGCTGTCTAGATACATGATTTTAACATGTTTTTAACTTCACATATGTGAGTTTCTATGCTTATGTGTAACTGGCTCATGCTCTTTGTTTCACACATGCCAAATGTTTCCTGGGTATGGAATTCCAGCTGAACCACTCCAAAGCCTGAAATGTCAGTATGACTAAGCTGGAGAATGAGAGTCATGGGGAAAAAATGGGACTGTAGATAAAATTTGTTAAAACTGTATTGATGGAGTAGGTGGAGGGGTGGGAGATACACTTAGACCATCAAATTTCTAAAATAATAACTCAATTCACACTTGACCCTGAGCCTACTCTGGAAACTCTGCTGCCTACAATGATATAATCCACATATATTTTCTTTTGCCCAAAAACAGTAAGTTTTAGTTCTAGTTACAAAATAGCATTAAACAGCTGACAAACTGCAGTGCTTGGGACATTCTTTCCTTGCCTTCTGAAATGGCTCATTTACTTTTGACCTTATATCCAGATGGTAATTTTTCCCATACGTACTCTGTTAGTGCCTGCACAAAATCACAAATTGGGGTGTACCATGGCCTTTCAAACTCACATCAATGGGAGCTGTGGCTCACTGTTTAATAGTGCTTGCACTATTCTCTTACTTCTGGCCTTTTGAAGAAATTGTATGCTCTGCTACAAGAATAAAACATAGTACTTGTTTTAATACCTCATACAAATCATACCCCAAAGAACTTTACAGGGCCATCATAGATTTGAACGATGAAGAGGCAGAATTAAAAAAAAAAAAAAAAAGAAGACTAGAGGAAAAAAAATTTAAAGATCTCAAGATTTTCAGTTAAGATTTAAAATGATACTGAGAGTCACTGAGTCAAACACAGCAGTAACAAAATGCAAGTGATTTTTGTGAACTGACAGAGTCAATCATGAAAATTTGCTTTTTGTATTCTACATTCCTGCAACTTTCTCCTATACGATGATAGTTCATGTGAAACCTAAAATCACTGTTAAATGGAAGCTATTGTTGGAGGTGCTTTAAATCTTTTTGCAACGTTGACATAACATTAGATAGTAGGAAAATACAGAGTGGTGTGATATTATGCATGCAGTAGCCCTAATAAATGTGCCCAAGTCAGGGGTTTTCCAGTGAACAGTGGCAAATAATTGGTTGTCAACCTTTAAAATTTAACTAGATACTCTGCTTACTGAATATTACATGGCCCAAACTGGCTGTTAACTCATTCATCTCCTTACACTCCACCATTCCAGCATTAATACTCATACTCCCACTGCCAATAGGAATTAAGTCCAATGAGAAGCTGTTTCTAATTGTTTGGCTTTATCTCCATGATTTAAATAAAAAACACGAGCCTGAATCTGAAATTTTAGTGTTGATTGCCAAATTCAGTGCTGGTTCCTGTACTGACTACAGATTTGACCACATGTTGAAATCTGCCTCAGCTTCTGTTCAATTACCACAGACACAGACTGTGGATTAGGCAGGCTGAATCCTGTGCCTCTTTTGTCCTCCCCTTTTCCTCCCCTTCCTGCCTCCTTCAGTCTTCAGCAATACCAGACCTCTTTGAAGCAAGTGCTAGTACATGGACTAGGTATTTTCATTATTATCAATGAAAAAAATTACAATCAGAAATATTTGCAGACTGCAAAAACTGACTCATAATCTCAGCAGCTGTAGTGCCCATTGGGAAGGGGATAAGCCCAGATCAGGGCTGTGTGACAATTCAGCAAGAACAAACACTTCACCTGGGTCTCCTACATTCCACATGAGCTGCTTAATCATCAAAGTGATGTATGTTCCACTCGTATGCTTTTCATCAGAAACTGCCGATTTCAACAAAACACTGGTGAATAGTTAAACTAAAGAAACACCATCATCTGAAGCAAGACCAGGCCTCTTCTAAGCAAGTGCAAGTAACATGGTCTAGGTAGACTTGTTAACATCAAGGTAGAGATTTAAACCCAGAAATATTTACAGGCACATCTTTACACCAAAAGTACCTGGTGAGACTGTAAGGTGGTTTTCTCTGGGCATAAAACTATGTAACTTTTAATTGGGGCTGCACATCAAGGGACTGTTCCTGCTGACTGAAGTGACCCATAAAAACTAATCCACCTTCATGCATCACTGAGAAATACATAATCATTAATTAGTCCAACACGTAGGCCTGCTGAGCTGTCATGGTGCTGTGGATGGGACTTTCATGCCTTAGAGCTCAGGCAATGTACAAGGTTTGTCAGTTCATTTGAGGCATTTGGCGACACCTTTTGTCTAGGTTTTAATATAAGATGTCCAGACTATTATCATCACATCATAGAATAACAGGACTAGTAGAGAGTTAAAGAGTTTATCTGGGCAATCTGCTCCCACACCAGCATTGGATTGCCTGTCATTCCTGAGAGGGCTAAGCTGTGCTTTCAAGCTACCACTGAGAAACAAGTTTCCTCAAGCAAGCTATCCCAGTTTTTCCATAACAGTGGAAAAAAAAAAATTTTCTTGAGCTTTAGCCTGGATCTTTCTTGTTGTGGTGTAAGAATACTGGTTTGTATTCTGTCCTCCAGGGACATGACAAACAGACCACTCTTTTCCTTTCTGCAACATTTCATGTTACTGGAAGGACTTTATCATGTTCCTCTCCCATCCTTTTGCCAGGCTACACAACCTTGTTTCTTTCAATCAGCTCTTAGAGATTTTTCTTAGATCATTATTTTTCTGAATTTCTTTTCTTTTTTGGCAATATAGTCTTTATTTGTCTTGAGGTGCAGTGCCTGGTACCTGTGGCTGAGAGTGAAAGGATTCATTCAGGCATCTTGCATGTTACCTTCCTGCTTATGCATCCAGGTATGGCAGCACCTTTCTTGACACATGACACAGTGATTCATCTTCCTGTTAATATCTGTAACAACCAGATCCTTTTTAAAGAAAGAGCATTCAAACAGCTGATTTGATTCTGTGTTTGTACAGGCAATTTTTCCTGCCTACATATAACAACTTACCTTTTATTTACTATTGTCTTTTTGGTTCAGACCTTTTTTCAGACAAAGGTAATTTTGAATTTGAATCTTTTCCAAAAAATACTTGCAGTCTCTCTGAGCTTAACCTCATTCTACTGATGAGGTATTTACAGTATGTTTTAATCCAGAACCCATTTATTTTGCTTGTTTATGAGAATATCATATGAAATATTGAAGCTATATAAAAATCAATATGTATGATGCCTACTATTTGTCATCCATATACCTGTGAAATCATCATAGTCCACATTGATCTGGTTTGGCATGACTCAACACACCTGTGGTGGCTGTTATCCCTGTCTTTTTTCTCTTCTTGATGCCTACAAAGAAAACTTAATCATGTGTTACAGATTTATTCTTCAGAAAGTGAAGTTATCTATGGTTCCATAGCTCCATCTGTATCCCTCCCCTTTTTTTTTAAATAGGTCTTGAATTTGCCTTTTTTCCTTCTCTGAGATTTCAAAAAAAGCACCTGACTCACTTTTTCAGACCAGTTGCTTTATCTAGGCATGTGTTCCCTCCTTCAATAATTCCTCCTGACTGATTACAGTCCAACATAGAAAAGTCTCTCTTCCACAGTCTTTTTCTATCCCATGTACCAAATCTACTCTAAGAAAAAAAGGATTTTTTAAACTTTTAAGACTTAGAATCTCTTATAACTCAGATAATATTTTCCAAGGAAAACACTACAAATAAGTAAAAAAAAAAAAAAAAAGAAAGAAAGATGCCTGTGGTGACGTTACTTAAGCAGACACAGAATAGTTTGGTCAGCTCTAAGTGCACTTTGATGCTTTTGGATTGGCTTGCATCTGATCACTTCCAATTCATATTGCATTTAAAAGTAGGGCTAGTATTTACATTTAACATGAAACTTTTTAATGGTTTTTGGACAGTGGTTTTGCTGCAATAGTCCTTCTCTAAATTAACTATCCAGTCCTGCAAAATTTTCCTTGGTGAGCTGCCCCTAATCTCATTAAGATACCACTGCCTCCAACAAGGCATTTTCCCCTGAGTTAGTGGTTGAGAAACTTGGCCCCAGATAGAAAAGATCACTGGAAGCATAGCTGCATCCTGCTGTTTGTGCTGGCCCTGCTTTTACATTCTTCCATTCTGTGTATTTTTGGGCTCGAGTTTTAGCTATTTGTTAGCAAAACATAACTTTCAATACCTAGCTATGTTCAGAATCATGGTTTGCAGAGGAAATTGTTCATTACGCTCATCTAGGTTTTTACTTCAGCTGCTTTTAGACAAAGTGTACAGGAGTGAGTTGTGTGGTGCTTTTTTCACTAGGAAAAGAAGTATTTAAGTGCTCTGGTAATGTTCCACTGTCACCTGAGAATATCTGTCAGTTTTCTCTTTTCTACTTAAATATGACTTGTTAACTTCCAGTGACAAACCTCATCCTGGCAACATCCAAACATTTACTTTGTATTTTGGTGACTGTTCATAACTTTGAGAGCCTGGGACCACTTATTTCCTTAATCAGTCATCACCTGCAGTGGATGGTGAACATTTACACTTGGGCAGTGTTATGTCAGTGCTAACAGCTCACTGACAGACAGCCAGGTGCACATCAGAGCACACAGTCTTGCAAGTCCAAACATGAAAAAATGGCCCCAGTCACTCTTTCAGCAAGTATTTACCCTAAGCCTGGATGTCCCTCTAGCACATTCTGGGAAGCATTATTCCATGGGAAGGTCTCACATGGGAAAGGTCAGGGAACACCTGCCTCTGTGAGTCCCCAGGGTACCTCATTGCTCAGTGTCACCACTGAGTCACTTCAGGACACACACCTGGGAACATCAGTGTAGGGATGAGACCTCCAGTACTGACCAGCAGGGAAGCAGGACTTTCTGTTGTATTCCTGAGGATAAAAAACAAAAAGTAGCCTGAGAACCAGGAAAAAGGCAGAACTCCATTTCTGTCAAACAGCAGGGTTTTCTCTCTCCTGCAACTGTCACACTATAGTTCTCTTTTAAAAGAAAAACTTTAAATGGCTCATTATTTTATGGTACCTGCCCTCCTTCTCAGTAAAAGGAAACCTTGTCTGCTGAAGTCTCCAGACCAAGGTCTGGGGATGAGTTTGGTGGGAATAGATAACTGTTGAGGCTCTTTGTTTGCTAGTATTCCCAGTGCAGGGACAAGGTTAAACAGCTGGAGGAAAACTATGGTGATGCTACAAATGAGAGCAGAAAACAAGAAATGGGAGGGAAGGACCCATCTCCACCTGAGCTGCTAAAAAGGATTGAACAGGTAATGTCACTTCTCATACCACAAGCTATCCTGCTGTGCTTGACCTCTTTTAGGAAATGCAAATAGTATCTTTTATTTTTAAAATAAACTTTCTGTAAGAGGAATCAAAATAATTATGATTGTCTATTGTGAACTCCAGCCTAGCATCTGCTTTCCAGATCAACTGGACAAGGCAAACATCACCTTCTTCCAGAAGAAGCTGGGGAGGGGGAGCTCTATGAGGTACCCCTGGCTTTGCAGCATCCTCTGCTGACTCCACTCACATCACTGGCACTTCAGGGCAGACTCACTAGGGCAAGGCACAGAAAAGGCAGAGGGAGATAAATGCAGAAAAATAAACTGCTGACAGGGTTGTCAGTTTGCTAATTGGCCATGAACTGTTTCAGCACTGTCCACGGGCTGTGAGCAGGAGGCAGACCTGCCAGCCTCTTCACAAAGTCTGCCTGTGTGACACAGAGGCAAACATCACCCCTTGTCAGGGCTGGGCTGAACTGCTTTGCTTCCCTGCTGAAAAAGGAGCCACCAAAGAGAGCTTGGTGGAAGCAGCAGCCAGGCCAGCCCAGCAGCTGACAGCTGACTGCAGCACAGCTGGTGACTGCCCTGAGAGGCTTCAGAGAGAAGCATTAGGTCCAATGGAAAGCCAATTTCAGAGCCCTCTGTATGGGGGGGGAAGAAAGTAAAGGAACAGCATTTTCTTACATAGTTTTGTCTGTCCCATTTATAGAAGCACAAAACTCTTCCCACTGTGTTCAGTGTTTGGAAAGGGTTAGCAAAGGGCTTTGAAGGTGTGAGGGCAGTAGCAGCGAGCTCTGAGCATCCTTCAGAGTCCTTCTTTTGAAATCTAGTTTGTAAAGACAGACCCTGAACACAGCTGCTTGAATTACCTGAGCTTTTTGCTCCACTGTCCCAAATTCCTTGGCAGGAGGGAGCTCAGCAGGCGACACAGTCTGCTATCACCAGCCTACACATCAACAAGAAGGTTTTCTTGGAGTCATGATAAGTTTAAATGTCTATTTCAATCTCCTTGGGATTTAAAGTCATTGTAGTTATAACTTGTTTATGGAGCCCATACTTTTTTTTTAGCATGAGGAGGGGCAAAGTGTTTAAAGCAAGAGCTAAAACCTTCCATTATAGTGTGACTCAAGGAATCAGAAGATAATAAAAAAATTATGACAAGAAAAACGCCCCATTGCTTTCAAGAAAAGCACAGCAAGGCAGTAACAATGGCATAACCTCTGCCCCAAAAAGGGCCTGGTCTCATATGGAAGAATTGTACTACTGACAGTAACCAGCTGAACCAATTTAGGCCTGATCCTTGGCAGAGAGGGTGTAAATTTTGAGAAATCTGGTAGTGAAGGTGTTATTTTATGACTGTTCACCAGTATTATTTCAGCAGCTGAAGGCAATCACAGAACGCTTTGTGCTGCACCTTCCCCTGTCCTTTCCTTACATTGTGTCCTCCTTCTTGCTGCAGATGGAGGCAGAGCTGCTGCAGAAGGAGCAGAGACTGCTGAGGATCGATTTCCTCTGCGAGAACATTTCCCATGTGACGGACAGAATCCGCGCCGTGGTGGAGAACGGCAAGCAGGACACGCTGCTGTTCGCTAGGAGGGTGAGGGCAGGGCACGCTGGGCTTGCCAGCCTGCACAAAATGAAACAGTATCTGGGCAAGAGGTGATTCACTTGCAAATTACAAAAGTGGCTGGAAATGTCGAAAGGCAAATCATAAGTTAGTCTTCAGAAATAACAGACGTGAATAGCAACAGTAATACAGATAAACCAAAACTATTAGGCCAATGTCCTCTCTTTTAAAAAGAAAGTTGCACCATAAATGGTACCTTTCACCAAAATATGGAATTAGCTCTTTCTGAAGCAAATGCTTTGAAAATGTGTAGGATCTTCCTTTTGCAAATGTACTTAACAGCCTTTCCACAACAAACAGGTCAAAGGCTAAAAAGAAAGAAAGGGGAAAAAAAGAAATAAAGGAAGGTCAGGTAATTTCTACTCCATCATATGAAAACATGAACTTGATATCTGGCTCAAGGTTCTTTTGTTGTTTAGGTAGGGAGAATTACACAGAAACATATTTTCCAATACAATTTTTTAAATATAATTATAGCTATTTGCTTTTAATTGCAAGTAATATTGTTTGGGAAAGACCAAAAATGCTCCCAGCCCCCATGTTCCTAATGAAAAAGCTGCAAATTGAGCAGAGCTGAGGGAAAGACAGAAAAAAATGCTAAGTAATTACCATAAAACAAAGCCAGGGTAGAAATTTTTCTTAGATGTTAGGTTTGGTACACATGAAATCTTAAAACAGTTTCTTATAATTAATTTTAAACCCACACAGAAATATCATGGTTGTTAACTGTGTTTGTGAAATGATGGCCATGGGCTAATAAACTACTGTAAGAATGGCAGTGTGCCAAAAGTAGCATTCACAAGTGCTCTGGCTCTCCTGGTTCCAATTGGTCACTTAAAGAGTAATAAAGGGGTTTTTTTTGTTTTTTAAAAATCATCTGCAGTGAGACTCAAGGATTTCTGTCACATTCCTTTTCTGTTTGTCCCCCTTCCAAGGATATTGTCACAACCCACAGCCCTTGTATCAGCATTATCACTCAATTATCTCAGGAATTGGGCTCCTTCCAGCTTTATTACAAAGTTAATTGTGTATAAACTCAAAAAGAATTGGGATCCCAGGCCTTTGAGGGCTGGGGGAGTTTTGCTGTCCAGCTGAAAAGGACAAGAAGCAAAGACAAATGTGCTTTTCTCTTCTTGTATTGGAGTAAATGTGACTTCTTGAGCAGCCAATTTTTTTTGTTCTAAGTGATCACAAAAATTAAGTAATTTTCAAGAACTGAACTACTGTTTAAAACCTTGTCAAGTTGGATTTATTTTAAGGTGCCTAATACTGACCCAAGTGTTATGCCCAGTGAGTGCCTAAAGGGAAGCCCTAACCACAAAGCCCTGTTTTGCATTCCAGACCAACGATCTGCAGAAGAAGATAAATGACAAAACCCAGGAGATAAGGGCTCTTTTTGCAGAGTTATCCATGAAGCAAGCACTTGCCATTAAACTCCAGAGGGAAATTAGAGACAAAGAACAATTTGTGATGACTGCTTCATTGCTGATGAGCCAAGGCCTTCCCCCTCCTAAAAAAGCAGAAAAGGACTGGTGGAAGATCCTACGAAATGAGAAGATGCAAAAAGCAGCAGCTGAAGCCAGAGCTAAAGTAAGTTTTTGTCATACATTGCAAGAGCTCCAGAAGCCAGTGCAGGTGATGGTACAGAGACAACTACTACAGTGGGTTTGGGGAGTTTTAACTCTAGTTTGGCAACACCACTTAGAGCTCTTCATTGAATCTTAATGAGATCACATATTAAAAATTATCAAAGTAGTTTGTGTGACCATGTTGTGGCTAAAGGGCAGGGCAGCCATCAGTGGAATACTGTTTTTCATTGGATTTCAAGGTAAAGCTGCAAAAGGTGGAGTGTGGGGTTCAGAAGTAAGTTTAGTGTCTCCCACATAGAAGATGCAATGAGCATCAGATAAAAGGCAGCAAGAAATCAGATTGCTGAGCAAGATACTGAGGGCAGGCAGAGCAGCATGGCAAACAGCACTTGAAACCCTGCCCTGCTGGGCACTGCCTCTGTCCTTGAATGGGTCAGTGATCCCAGAGCAGAGAGCTCCTACATAATAATAGTTTAGAATAAGAAACTTCTGTCGTGAAACTTCTCCTCATGCTGTGACTCAAGTTTCCTTTCAGTGCTGTGGATAAAGGCCCACTCTAGTAACTGTACTCAGGAACAGAATTATTCCACAGATGTTCTGGGCACAATTACTACATCTTTTAAAAGTTCATCTAATCTATTTTCTTGACAAATAACAAAAGCATGACAGGCACAATCTGTCTACAATTTAAAAGGACAAACTCACATCTACATAGTCAAACCTCAGGCTTTACTTTTAATACCCCTTCAGCTTTCCTGGCTTGCCAGGGATTAGACCAATGGTGTTTCCTTTGTCACGGATCTGTACACTGGCTCTGGAGAGCACTGGAGTTTTGAAGCACACAACCCCTGTGTGACCAAGCTGTGTTTCTCTGACAGCACCCTGCAGAGGAGGAACAAGGTGCAGGGCCTGGCCATGCCCCCACTGCCCCCAAGGAGGAGGAGAGGCTCCCACTGTTGCAGCCCCACGTGGCTCCCTTCAGACGAGGCGAGCCCAGCTCGAGTCCGAGACATTTCACAAAGCCTCCTGCAAAGCCATCTGAAATCTGAACAGACAGCACCTGAAGCAGGACAGATTACCAGCTGCTGCATCACAAGAGTCAGCAGCATTTACACTGCACTGAAGGAAGATCTGTTGCTGTTCAGCCAGGTTCCATACTGAAACCTAAGTATTTGTTCATGCCAAAAGCACAGCCAACTAGTCAGTGACCCAGAATCCTTTCTCCTGGTATCCCAAATGCAGTGCAGTATTTCCAAGTGTCAAGAAAAGAGAGTGATCCTCATGCTATACTTATTTTTTTTCCAGGTGAAGTTTTATTGCATCTGAAGGTATGTTATAATACATTAATTAAAAAGAAAAGGCTAGAAAATCTTCTCCTGTTCTTAATATGATACAAAGTCACTTTTACACATACAACAACATGGCTTTCTGCAGTCTGGGACTGGAGTTTACACTTGCCAGAGAAATTCTAATTATATATAAAAAAATATTCCTTCTCACCATGCAGTCACTGAGAAAGCTTAACCTTCACTGATGGCAATGACAAGGGAATGACCATGAACTTGCCAAGTCACTCCCAGGAACTGGATCTTTTTATTTCACTAGTAAGGAGCAGGGAGCATCAATGGAAACTACTCAGAGAGAATATCAGAGGTTGTTTTGAAAACCTCCCAGATATATCAAATTTTAGTGAGTTTCTCTAGGTAAATAGTCTGGAATTTTGTAGAGTTTTTAAAATCCAATAAAGGCTGCAGAAATCCTGCATGGCACAACTTGGCAATTTTCTCTGTGTACTAAATTGCTATCACCATTTTAAATTAATGTTACAGTTCAGAAGTTAAAAAAGCAAACAATACTGGCTCAGTTACATATAAATAGAATTTGAAAACAAAGGAAAACCAGCCTGCCTAATTTCTTTCTGAAGCTGAAGTTTGAGCTGTAACACTAGGAGCTGTAAGAAAGAATTATGTAAGACTCAGTCCAAGCCACTGTTAAGATCAATTTATAAAGCTTTTTTCTTATACTATATTACTTACAATATATTATACATATCTTTAAAAAACAACAAAACCCCCCCACAAAATCTGTCACATGCACTCTAAGGAGATTATATTTCATGCTAATTACAAAACTGAAAATATTAGAATGCAGCTCCAGAAGCAGAAGTACCATAAGATAACTGATACCACCACAAAGAATTAATACCTCTTTACTCATGCCTGACATAAAAAGTGATTTGTTATTCTTCCCTGTTTTACACAATCACACCAAGAAATCCTTTCATTAGTCCAAGTAAATGGTTACTGGTTCTGTTACTGTACAACTGGACTGCCTTTTCCAGCATTGTCTTGTTAAAAGAAGTGACATTTATACCAATTTTCACAGTGTGTTTTGACATCTGCTGCTGTTCCACTTCCTTGACCACTTCAAAATGAACCCACAGCTACATTTCAAACCTGGGGTTATGTCAAATGCATTTCTCTAGGATTAATCTAGAAGTCAGTAATTTTAACCTCAGTTTGTTGGACCAAACACCGTTTTGAGTAGCTCATGTCAGTACTGGCAACTACCCAAAACTGCAGCTTATTTGGGAAACAACATTGCATTTAAATAAAGACTTTTACAGAGGCACCATAGTTTGAAAAGCCTTCTTCAACAGTATGTTATTTCAGGAATATTTGAGGCCCAGAAGCGTCATAGTGTGCTTGAGTGCTGTTTCCTCTACAAATCTTGCATTTACATGGTCTTGTTTTTCATATGGATGCACACCTAGAAAAACATGGTGAGGAAGTATTTACAAAATTGTACATGCTCCTGTATACTTACAGTCCTGCAGTCTATTAAACATCTTCATCTAAAATACCAAAAGATAAGGGGTAACAGAAATGTGTTTTCATGCACCCAAAGTACCTACAGCTTTCAGTGGTGCCCTTTGGATGCTCATCCATGGCAAAAACTGTCCTATTAGTGGGATGTAAGTAAATTATAACCCACACAGAGGGGAGCCTCTCTGGAGGCTGAACTTCCAAACTGGAGGTCCAAACCCCGCTTGAAGCAGAGTGGCTGTGTTAGTGCTAGTGCATGAAAAGGCCCAGAGCACGTGCTCATATACTGCCACATGGTTTAATTCTTTTTCCTCCCCAAATAGGATGATACCCATACATGGAGACTCTTGGCCCCTGACACTTTCCATCAGCAGAAAGATGACCCAACCTATGTGTTCAGACATCACTGGAGTTTTAATAACTCAGTAATGCCAGTACAGACAGGATACATCTGAGTGAGCATCAAAGGGTAACAATCACTGGTCTTCCAAAGTACAGAACTAACATTACCTTGATTCTCAATCTCTGCCAGCATATTAGTCAGGTAGTTCAGTGGCAAAAACTCCACAGGGAAGGAGAGTCTCTCAGGGACAGGCCTGCTGCACTGTAAGGGAGAACATGTCGCGTTAGCTCACCAAGTCACACAGTGGCAGCAAGGTTTTAATGTTTCTTTAGTGTGTTACAGGCCACAAAAAGCTCAGGAATCTCAACACTGTCAAAGTGTAAGCTTTTAAAACCTCTGTGCTCTTACCTGCCTGTTTCCCAGCTTCTCGAGCAGAAGTTTCACGTATTTCCGTGCTATTAAATTTGCGTTTATTGGGTGATTCCAGCACTGGCGGACCTTTTGACCAAGAGCCTAGTAAGCAAAAAACACACCCCAAAACCTGAGAACATGAACATGGGACAGTGGAAACTTAGAAAGAGGAAAAGGGAAAAAAAGCTGACACAAAATCCAGACTGTAATGCAGATGTGCTTTGCTTTCAGACCCTGATGACAGAGGTTAAGAGGTCATCATGTTTAGCCATGGAGCCTTCCTTTCTCGTAACTAAGAGATCACAATGTGTTCTCAAAATGTAGGAAATTAAAACCTTGTCGCTCAGTTCTCACCTCAATCCAGTTCCAGTGCCACTTGGCATGTGTACTTAAGTACTAACAGAACCTTTTCCTTTACTGTGACAGATGTGAATCTATTCTTCCCCCAAAGAGCAATGCAGATATCCCATTCCTCAAAGCTCCTTCAGGACAGGGCGTCTCGGGCTCAGTCTGAAGAACCTTAGACAAGCAGAACGCTGGCAAGGAAAGATGCTGCTTACGTAAGTTTGGATCCTATTACTCATGTCATCATCCTGGAAACTGATAATACTGACTCACATTCCCAGAGCCTAAAGAGACTCAAAAACAGGTTTCCCAAAGCTTCCAGTCCCAACAAATAAGCAAAAGAATAGGAACACACTGTGAAATTAGCTCCACCTTCTGCTGTTTTCCCTGTGTAGATCTTCCCTTGCCCCTCCCCTTCAGCTGTACTGCATGCACACAGCTGTCCATTTTAGAAAATGCTGTACAGTTTAATGGTGCTTAAATCCTTGCTTCTGGTTAAACTGAAGTCATCCACTTCATGTAACCTGCTCAAAATAGTCCGAGTCACCCCAAAGTGACCTTTCTGGCAAACAGACTATTCCCAGCATTTTTTCCCAAAGCTGTAAATAGATACAATAAAGCACTGAGTCTACTGTGCACAGCTAGCAGTAGTTGTTCCCTGAATCTCTCCCAGCTCAGCCCTTCACGTCAGAGCGTGGTTGGAATGGAGTTCCCCACGCACCCGGCCCAGGGCTGGCAACTCAAGGGCCCCGTGCTGACCCCAGCTCACCAGCCCTGGCCCAAAACAAGACACAGAGGACAAAGAACATCCTGTGGAGTTCTCCTCCTCTACCCCTTCTCAAAACTGCTGCCAAATAAAGAAGCTTTTGTTGGAGGAAAACCCAAGGAGCACTTCTGGCCATTTGAACTACAAGTGACAGCACATAACAAGCAAACAATGGGCAACTCATGTGGAGAAAAGCCTGTTCTGCAGTGAGGCATTCCCCGAGGGGGATCCCTGGTGTTCCTCTGCTTCTTGACATCTTGTGCTTCCCCTGCAGTCCTGTGCTGTGCACTAAGAGCAAAAGGGGCCTAGGAGAAGTGCATGTCCCATTCTACTGGAATGTTTCATGGAGGAACAGTGAGCAGCTCTTGTGGCTACACAAGTCACCATGTCAGTGGGTGAGACTGTGAGGTTCAGCTGAGGGGAGATCTTCTAATTCATTCCTGCCACAAAGCTGTGGTATGATACAACTTTACAGCTTTTACTGTACCAGCTTTTGAACACATTTTATGAAATGTATAGAGCCAGACACAGAGGTTGCAAGTGAGAAAGACTCAGTGGATGCTAAAAACCACACACAAAACCCCCATAAACCCCCTTTAAGCCCTCATTGATGCAAATGAGTACTCAGCAGAAGAGTGTTAATCTTGTTAACTTCTGTAGGATACTGGAGACTCTGTAAAACACTATGGACAAATCTATACTTTAAATTATCAGGGTATCCTACAGTTCAGGAGCAGCAGATGGAGAAACTGTGGATGTTCTGGTTATATTTCAGTCAGGGTCTATTTGAACCACAGCCAAGTCTTTCACTGGTTTGACCCTATGCACAAGGAGGAATTTCCTATCAATTCCAAAATCCAAGAAATTACATCTAAAGCTATTAATTACCTCTGGAAGTCTCATGACAATACTAAACTTCAGTTTTTCATTCTGTTCAGTGTCATCCAGATCTATAAGCAACAGGGAAAAAAGGAAATCAAACAAATAGTAATCACATAACGAACTTTCGAATTTCACTGAAGATATTCTGAGTAAACATCACCTCCTTAGTGAAATGAAAATTTCAATGGAAAGTAAAGACTATTATTTACATTATACTACATAAATAAGGGCTGTTATTTACATTTACATCATGTGTACAAATATATTTCTGTATATATGCCCATAACTTTACCGTTTTATGTAACAATTTATACAGTAATTCAAATGCACTTTGACTAAGTACAAACTCTCCAGGTTTATAATATTTCATTTATCAAGATTAGGCACAGATTGATACAACATATTTTGTTGTCCCTTTTCTTGGACACTGGAGAAACAGCACATCACAGGGCACAGCTGTTCAGCCACCACTGACCAGCACTCCCTGGGCAGCTTTGCAGCCCCTCTGCCCCAGCCTGTGATGCTGTCTGGGGTTGTTGTGACCAAAGGGCAGGACCCAGCACTTGGCCTTGTTGAACCTCACACAACTGACCTCAGCCCTTCAATCCAGCCTGTTCATATCTGTCTGCAGAGCCCTCCCACCCTCCTGCCCAGCTTGGTGTCATCTGCAAATGGCTGAGGAAGCATTTGATCCCCTTGTCCAGATCATTGATGAGGATATTAAACAGGACTGGCCCCAATAGTGAGTTCTGGGGAACCTCACTGGGGACAAGCCACCAGCTGGATGTAACTCCATTCCCTCCACTCTCTGGGCCCAGCTGTCCAGCCAGTTTTATCCCCAGAGAACAGTGCTCCCATCCAGGCCATGATCAGCCAGTTTCTCCAGGAGAATGCTGTGGGAAATGGTGTCAAAGGCTTTACTAAAGTCCAGGCAGACAACAGCCAGAGCCTTTCCCTCATCCTCTGTGTGGGTCACCTGTCACAGAAGGAGCTCAGGCTGGTCAAGCAGGACCTGCCTTTCACAAACCCTTGTTGGTTGGGTCTGACTCCCTGGTTGTCCTGCACATGCCATGTGATGGCACTCAAGGTGATCTCCTCCAAAACCTTCCCCAGCCATGAGGTCAGCATGACAGGCCTGTTCCTCTCATTCCAAACATCAAGCAAAAGCTGAGGGCTGGATAGGAGACTAACTTCCTCAGACACAGGTGTGCACTTCCACAGAATCACAGAAATTCCCCAACAAATGCTATGATGATCTTTAGTATTTACTTTTCTAAGAAGTCTCAAGTGGAAAAACTACAAACTCAAATTCTCTTCACACAGATATTTCTTTGTGTGCTGTGGTAAGGCCAATCACACAGCCTGAGCCCTAACTTTTTCCTTTTGGGTAGGCAACACCATCAGCTACTGCCCTCACTGAAACAACACCCTAAGAAGAGCTGAGTGTCCTGGGCAATAAAACCTGTGTCCAAGGGGAGTGGCTCGAAGGACAACAGTCCCAGTTAGCTGGCTGGTAACAAAGCAAACTCCACATTCCCTGTACCTTTCAGCAATTTCCTGACACAGGTTTCTGTCAGTTGCAAGACCCCGTTGTCAATATAGTGCAGGAGGGTGTGCAGAGGGAGACATCGAACACCAAGGCCCAGGTGCAGAGTGTGAAAGCCTATGGAAGAGACAAACTTGTTTGGTACAATATGGAGTTTTTTCTAATTGTCTATTAGAGACTGGAATTACTCTAGCTAAAGCATCACTTCCCTTGACTTCTGATTGTTTATAGTTGGTGAGGAAATCAATTTACCAAGTCAGGTAGAGTTATTTAGACATCCTTTAAGTCCTGCCAAGTACAATCATATCAGAAAGAAGAAAGCTAAGGGGGTTGAAAACAGTCATACACTGACACTAAACATCTCCAAGATATTGCCTAATATCTGAATTGTTCTATTAATTTGTCTTTTATCTCCCTCTCTCCTCCTAATTAATCAAAAGGAGGTGAGGGAGGCCTCACCACCCTCAGGACGTCATTGCCACCCAGACACTCCCACAGGCTGTGTTAAGACTTCAGCTTCTCCTTTAACATCAGCCTGCTGATGGTCTTGTTATCTTGTAACACTACTGTGTGGAAGCATTTGTGCCCACACAGACTGAGGGACAAACTCATACCAAAAACAGTTTCAATGACTGAAGATAGATCAGGAAATGAAACCCATAAAGATTCAAACAGAATTGGAAAGCATTGAGATACTAAGATGTCAAGATGTCTTTCCCTAATGAAAATAAGCAAGTGCTTTGAAAATGCTGTAAACAATTATGAGGAGCTCTAGGAAATGAAAGTCTACTATCAAGACCACCTTTTCCATCAAGGCTGGAAGTAATCCCTTCAGGAAAGAACTAAAAATTACTACAAGGGCAAGAGCATGAGAAAAAACACTCTATCTGCTGTAGGACAGGATTTTCCCTTGTAGTTCTTGACACTGAAGTCCAGTTGTCTAAATATATATATGTGAATGGAGTCTAAATCCTAGTTCTAAGATAAGACTGCACCCACACATTCCACTGGAAACCTCTGTTTAGTTTTCTCTCTTTCTAATAACTACCTAGTTTTGCTTCATTTCACTTGTACAGGTTTATCAAGGGCCTTCCCCTCTATAACTGACTTGAATAGATTTCAATACTGACAAAGCTAACTTGACAGATGTGCTGCAACCAGTGCTGTGCTGGGAGGAATTTATAGCACTGCTCTCCTCACTCATTATTAAAACAGCAAAACACAGAACTTACCAGGAGGTAAAGGCATGCACATGCCATTTGCTGCTTCCAGAATCCGACTCATGATGTGGAACACTGCAAACTCTCCTGCACTTCCTCTCTTATCACTGGAGTTAACAAAGGAGCAACACATTAAGAACCCAAGGCACCCACACTGCCCTAGAGAGAGGGTCGATTTGCCATACTGGGAGTGCACTGAATGCCTGCCCCTGGGATAAAGGGCCATGGGACACTGCATTGTTTACTGAGGTGTCTCAGGTGCAGCCCAGTGCTGCAGACACACAAAGTCTCTGTGGGGTCCCTGTCTCTTCCTCCCACTGATGCACATGTACAAAGCTCTCAGCAGTACCTGGAATCAGCAGCAACAGGCAAAAGAGTGCTGGTGTAAGTGGCCTGGCTTTTATAGGGGTTTAACACCCACCACCCAGCTTAGGACCATGCCAAGCTCAGCAAGTTTGAACTCCAGCCACAACACTGCGTGTGTGGTTAATATTCACACTGGCCTGGAGAGAGCCAGCAGGATCCTTAGGAAGAGTAAGTGACAGTAATGTTGACACTGACAGCAGCATAAGCACTGACTGTTCAAAGGAGTACTACTGACAAAGGCCAAAATCATTACAGCCATATTTTAAGAGGCATGCTGAAAACTTTAACAAATCACTCGCTCACAAGCAGAAGATACAGGAATGAAGCTGGTATCTCCTCCAAACTTCTTTCATTATTCGATGCACCAGGTTCAGCTAAAACAAAAAAGAGAAGATTGGATGTTTCCAGAGGCCTGTGTACAGCAGCCCTTGGCTTTCATCATTCCACACATCAGTTTATGTTAAAAATTTCTCATGGGACTCCTACTAAGTCTTCATTTTTTTCTCTACAGCCTTAAAAGGAAAAGTTATTAAAATTTGAATTGTAACAGAATTGCCCTATTCCAGCAGTTTAAAGTGCTTCCAGATTACCAAAGCATCATGCAAGACATACAGCAACTTAACACACTGTGCTTCTTGGAGATAACTGATCTCAAGCTCTTGCGGCAAATTCTCAAAGATCTGTTTGCCATGAAAGCAAAAACACTATGTCCAAGTGGCTGAGCATTTGGCAAGGAACAGTCCCAAGGGCTCAGCAAAAGTGGATAACGTTGAAGACAGTGGAATGCTCAGTTTGCCAAGAGTCTGCAAGAGGAATCACAGATCTAGTACTGGCAAGGCGGAAAGATGAGACAAGCAAATGCCTCTCTTCATCAATTGAGTTTCCTTTTTGTCCCCAGTGAAGTGAAACAATCCCTTGGCCCAAGATGTTGCTCTTCGTGCTCCCAAACTGACATCCACCACACACAGTCAGCATATACCAAGCCACAAGCCCTGTTCTCACTTGGGCCTTCTCAGCTTCTGCAGCTGAAAGAGAAACCATGCACCCAAGAGCTGAAATAACTTCCTCATGGTTGTCATGTGTAACCACTTCCACATCTCAGTAACGCAACTGAGACACTTCCTCTGTGCCTTTCATCTCTGGCCCTCAAAGCACAGCAATCAATCAACCCCAGGAAACTCAGGAAACTAGTCTGACTCTTGTTCTTGTCACAAGAAGTTAGGGACCCTTTCCCACCCCCCAGATGGTCAGAATCCAGGAACACTTTTTCCCCAATCCCTCTTTGCTCCTCAAAGACTTTGCCTTCTCCATTGTCTGACTCATCACAGTATCTGAGCAAGAGAGAAACAGGACACACAGGAGAGATCCACATGCAAAGGCCAGAACTGGAATATAAATCTTCAGTAATGTTCCTGAGTGTTCCTCTGTACCTTGGCCAGAAAGATTTACAAGGCACCATCTTTCCTATCCACCACAACTTAAGCCAGGCTTGCACAGCTGCCTGATGCAAAATAACTACCTAACACTTGCCATCTCCACACTTTCTAGATGCAAGAGAAAGATCCAATTTAATCTTTCTGGAGTATAGCAAGTTTTCTAGGAAATGAGTGATTTCCAGTTTCCACAGAAGGGTCACAAGAACCACACCTGCTGCTGGAATGAATTTCACCTCTGGCAGCCCAGAGAGGGCAGCTAAGGCCTCTGTATCAGGAGCTGCAGCTAGATCTGAAGGATCAGTGTTTAGGTGAAGGTCCTTACAAGCTCCAAAATCACCAATTATTATTTGTGCAACACAAATGGTTTTCAAGAGTATGCTACTCCAGAATAAGTATTTTTTGCTTAACAACACAGCAAACTGTACAGCTTTCACAGGGCACAGAAAGCTAACAACTTCTTAAGTCGTAATCATCCAAGTTATCACAACATATCTGCACCTTAAATAAATAAATGTTTGTGATGTGACACCCTCACTAACAGCACAACTCGCTTTGGAGATCTACATCTACCCTTGGCATTGTAGAAAATACATACAGAAAGATAACCCATGTCTCAGTCACTTTTTCAGGACACAACACACAAGATAACGTGCATGAGAGAAAGGCAGCATTATCTGCACAGACAGAGGTTAGCAGTGGGTGTCTGGGGCAGCCAAGTTAAGAGTTACACATATACTAGGGGAGGCCATTTGTCACTGAGTAACAGACACACAGAAAGAAGTTTTTGGGGGCACACACATGAAGCCATTTCCCTTGGAGTGCTCTAAACTAACGAGAGAACACACGACCAACAGCAAGACAGCACATGCAGGAGGGCCTTGGCTGACAGTGCTGTCACTTTGTCTTGAAACATCTACAGTTCCAGGCAATGGTGCCAAGGAAAGTGAAGTTCCCCTAAAGTAATTGGGAATCACAAGTGCTCAGCTGCCTTGGCTGTTTCTACAGGAAAGACTTCAAAATAGTCAAAGAAAAGAAGCAGGAGAAAAGGAGAAAAGGCAGTGAGACAAGGTCTTGCTGTCTTTCAGATCCCCTCCTGTGCAGTACCATGATACAGTCCTCCTCCTGAGGAAACTCAAATCCAAATGGTGTCTGCCTTCTGTTCCTCTGCAGCTGAGCCTACATCAGATGACAGCTGGCCACAGATGCCAGAGGAAAATGTGCAGCTACTGCAGTGACTTGCAGAGAAACTTCAGCAGTTTGTTCAGGTCTGCCTGCCTCCTGTGCCACAGACTGCCTGCTTAGCCTGCCTCTCCTTCCACTTGCTGTCAGGGCAGCAAATGTCACACTGCTTCTGTAAGTTATTTGTCCCCCCTCCTGCCTCACTGAAATGAAAAGAGTGAGAGAAACAGATCTGGAGCAAAGCTAAGATAAAGTAGTTGCAGAGGAAAGAGAGCCTGTGGACCTACAAGAACCACTGCAGGAGAGTGGCACATGGAACCATGTGGCAGTGGGAACCAGGCACGGGCCATCTCTGCAGATATTTAAGGCAAACAAGGAATTCCCACTGAGGTGAGTCCTTCACACTTCCCCACATTACTTCTCTGTATACAAGAACACACAGTTCTCTGACAGCAACCAGCCTTTGCCTGCTGTTTCCTAAGAAACTCTCAGTGCTCCCAAGTTTTGGCTCCTCTGACTTCTGCTGCAATTGATTTACACAGTGACTACAGACCACGGAGCCTAATCTCAGGCACTCCTGGGCTCCTGAATGTAATGTAAAATATTTTATGAAAGCAAACAGACAATTTTCAAGTCTCTTCCTGTTTCATTAGTTTCAATAGCTCTGCTGCTCACTGCTGATGCTACAGAGAACTGCAGGAAGACTCAAACCAGTTCATTCCCCTGAAGAACTCTGACACATTTAGGATCTGGAAAGGCTTGAGATGTAAGTTTCTAATTAGGATGAGGAGAAACATCAGTTTAAAAATGAAATAATTAATATTTCCAAACAGTATCTAAGATGCACCAGCAGAAAGCAGAAGACATCTTTAGAGGCACATTATCTTTGTTTATAGTAGCTTTTCTAAGAATAAGCCTCAATTGAGTTGAAAGAATTAGTTGTGAGAATTTGTTTGTGGGGAGGGCTGAGATTTGTTTTGCAAGATTTAGTCTATAATAATTTAGCCTTGCAGATCAAGGTTGAATAGATGTTTTCACATTTTTTATCTTAGTTTCTATTCAAAGTGAAAAAACTGTTATTAGAAATTGAATAAAAGGAGAATAAATGTTCCACCTGGGCTTTTTTCAGCACCATTTTTAGGTACAAAGCTTTGGTTCATGTTGTACTGTTCCTATCCTAATCATTCTCTAGTTTTAGTCTCTTTCCTACACAGATAATAAAAGTCTGCCAATTACCAGTGAAACCACTTGTGAAGTTGTCAAAGTGAGGTCTGAAAAGTCAGGAATGGCAGTGGGGCAGCAGTGGGGCAGAGAATGCTGTGACATTGACAGTGAAATGGACTCACACAGGACCTGGGAGGAGATGCAGGCATCAGTAGCCTCAAGGGAGTTTCCCAAGGTTTTCATCCCTAGAAAACAGCACTGTGGGGAGTTTCTACTGAACACTGGGGCAGGGATGGCACAAAGAACAGGATTTACAGTTGCCAGGCAAGTTTTTGAGGATTCTGCATTCTGTACTTAAAGGACATGATCTTGAGACAGACAAAACCAAGTACGTAACTTCTGTGCACAACAGTTATGGCTTTTGTAGCTTTTTTTTTCTTTTTAGAGCTCTCTTAAGAGGATGAAAGACAGAAAAATAAGAACTTGGAAATGAAATTTTCACAGTAGTTTACAAAGATTTCTTCATGCAAAACTGTCTCCTGTCACATGCATAGCCCACTGAAGGCACTGTGTAGGAGTGGTGGTGATTTACCTACATGTCAGATTGTAGTGATATCTTCTTTTGTCCATTTTTTATTTCCCCTGGTGGCACTTTCAGTATTCAAGACCTGCAGCAATGTGTTCTACAGGAAACCAAATGGACCTAACAGCTTTAAACTTTCAGGATGAGTTCCCATTTTATTTCTGGGAGTAGAACATATTTGCACACGCTGTAAATGGAACTATTTCTTCTGTGTTCTGAGTTACTGGTAAAAGTCTTTTAATAATACTTAAATAATGTTAATTTTCTTTATCAATTTATACAATATTAGGCTGAAAAATACGTTTAAATATCTTAAAAACAATTTCTTCTCACCAAATATATGCTGTATACAACTGGTACACACCCAAGGGCCTACAATCCAACAAATACACACTTGCTCACAACAGTGACTATGAAATCAAACTAACCAGGTTTGCAACGTAATCCAAAACTATTTGGTCAATCTTCTTTCTTCCAACATATTGTAGATGTCTCATAAGGTGATCCTTCAGCTGAGCAACCATCTAGAAAAGAAGCCAACAATTTGTTGTTGTTGGGCATCTTCAAAGAGACACAAAAGCTGCAGCAGGTGCAGGGACTGATCAACGGGCATTGACTCAACAAAACGTTTCCCCATTACAAAACTCCAGCTCAGAGTGAGATCCCAAGCTATTGTACAACCTTGCTAAACTCAGCAGCAAATGTGAATATTCAAAATGATTACTTGGTGCAAATTCAGCAAAATGAATACTAAGTTGAACCTTCCATGATGCTGAAAAGAAAAAGCTTACAGTTCTCACACCTCTGTGTAAATCCAAGGGAACAGGGTGAAAGAAGGATTTAAATATGAATACTGAATCCTAAGAATATACTTATTACAAACAAATAAACTGGAGAGATTTTATGACAGAGACATCTAGCACAAGTACAATTTGTGCTAGTTTGGTAGTTGTCAAGAACCTGAGAACCAGAGTGATTAATGGCAATTTCAGGTTAAACATTAATTGTGAAGTCATTAAAGTTGGGTGTTTGTTAACATACAGTCCATGCCACTCCCTACTCTCTCCTTTCTGAAATATTCGCTGACCTCATGTAGCTTCAGATTGCAACTCAAGTCCATGCCGGCTCTTTTCTGGGAATTACTAAGAAGCTCAGAGTGAAACTGGAGCAAATAAAAATCTCTGTCTCAAGGAACTTACATGTAGATTAATCTCAGTGTGTCAAGACAGCAATACAGATGTGAGGAAGGCACAGGCAAAGTGACCTGCTTTTTGGATGAGGCTGAATAAACAGAGGGAAAGGAATGTAGAGAAGCCTCAGAGACTGAGACGCAAAACTTGGAAACAGGGAGACAACTGCAAAGAAGGAAAATTTGCCTCAGATGTGAACAGATAGGAAGGACAGTGCTGATGTGCTCTTCACTGCTGAGACTTCTAGCGCATGCTGAAGAGTTAGTTGATTTTAAAATAAGAGAACAAGAGATAAGCCAAGATGTGTATTTAGATAGAGGGAGGACAGGTAGAGATTTGAAACAGGATTTATTACCCAGAAGCATATAGATGGTAGATCCCTTAGGGAGATCACTAGTGAAACAAGTTCAAAAGAAGAAGGGACCTCAGAATGGCCCTAGCAGTCTCAGAAGTGAGGTAAAAAGAAAAAGCAACAGTAAAAGACGTGTTAAATTGAGGAGCAAGAAGATCTATGCTGATCAAATGGAGAGAAGCTGGAGGGGGGAAGAATACACTTATATATGCTTTAAAGGCATAAAGTAGTCCAAAAATATCTGACAGATTAAGATGATCTCCTGGTTTCTAACCAAAGTTATATTGGGAAAAAGCATTTTGACAAATCAGCATTTATATTCCTGTTTTTCCCCTATGCCTTACAATGACCTGCTAAGATAATACCATGATGATGAACTCTAAAACTTAGGAAATGCCATGTTTGTCTCTTAGCTACCCTGAGTGAGCTTCCACTCAGCACTGGAACTTGGAAGGTCACTCTTCACACATCTGTGGAGCCTGTGCGTCCTCTAGTGCACACTGACAAAAGCACATACCAGTCCCATGAGCAACTGCTGCTGATAATCCTCCTCTTCAAAGAGAGGTACCAGCCTCGCCTCTGAAACAAACAGAGCAACAATCACTCAAGGACATGGCACGACAGAAACGTCACAAGAATTCAATCAGCTTCAAAAGTACTTAGGGACAGACAAGCAAACAGAAGCTGTGGTTTGATCTGCTCAGCCACAGAACTTAGAAACTGAAGAACCATGGAGCAAATAAGAGAACTGAAAAATGGAAAATAACCCTTTATCTGCCATCCACTTCTTCTCTTTGATATTTAAGTAAGACTTATCACATGGTGGTGACTCAAGAGAGCAAAGAGGTAGAGAGAATGTTCTGGTAACACCAGTGCTAATGTGCTACTTAGATCTTGTCATTTACAAACAAACAAACTCTAGCAGCTGCATGAGTTTTCCAAGGAAATGGCTAGACAGAAAGGAAATAGTCCAGGGAATCACCTCCCACTGCTTCTCTCCCATGCTCTGGCTGCTTTTGTTACTCAGATTTGCAGACCACTATGAAAAGAACACAATTTCTCTAACTAAATGGAAGGAGATTACAGTGTCTACTGAAATTATTAAATTGTATTTCCTAATCAGTGCTTCCTGTCTACTAAAAGAAAGGAAGAAAACCAATCTTCTATTTCATGATATAGATAAAACCAATCCAAGATTTTATGGAACCAAGTGCTGAACTCTTACAAAATTTTCACCTTTTTTTGCTCACCTTCAAATATATTTACACCACCACTTAGCAGCACAAAGACCTGTGCTGCTTGACTTTAAAGGACTCAAGGACAAATCCACAGGGAAACACTACATTGATGCTTGTTACTAGTTGGCAGCTATTTAGAAATTATCTACTAAGAGTTAAACATCTGACTTCTTTATCAATAAGCACCTTTGAAAGCACGAAGCTGAGGTTCACAAAGTTCATACAAAGTCTCTCAATGTCAGAGACCATTGCAATAACTAGCAGTGACAGAGATAACTGCTGCTAGGGGCTGGAAATGAGTACACTGAAAGTCCTTGGTAATAAAAGGACTGAGCAGCACTCAGATCAGCATCATGTCACAGCACACAGTGGCAGTGCACATACAAGGCACTGATGTGTGAACAGCAGGAACATAACACACTACTAAATTCAGCTTTACTTATTTGTGACAAAGGAACTGAGCATCAAAAAATCTCCAGTGTTTCTGGCCTAAGGATATTTATTATACCTGCTCTCTCTACACCATGTTTTTTCACCAGCCCTTATCTCCTGCAAAAGTTCTGATGTTGCAAAGGCAGCTATAAGACAAGACTCAAAAGCAACATGGTGTCATTGATACTCTGCTCCACAAGAAAAATCCTGAAGAAGATATCCTTTAGCAGACCAAATTTTACTGCTTATGTTGTTAGATCCAATATAAACTAGGGACTTTATTTTCAAGCATTTCCTAGTCAGCACATGAAAGTTTTCTTGTTATCTTAAATCCTCAAACTCTTCTGTGCTGAAAACACACATAGCAACTGATTTTCAGCAAACAACAGCTGGATGGAAATATTCTAATAAACCTAAGTCTTACAGCTAAGGCCTACATCAAGAAAGGTTTTACTTACCAGAGTCCCAAGTGTCCAGATGGGAAAGCACCCTGGGGTTTGAAACAAAAATCAGTGTGTTTCATATGCAATACTGTCCTAGGGTGACAGTATGNATCATTAAAAATCCAAATGAAACCTTGATCTTTCAAAGACAGCTAAAGAAATCTGAGAACAGTACATGTGACTAAATGTAGTAAAAATACTAGACAGCATTAAAAAAATTCTACCTATCCAGGTTTCATGAGAATAACTTCACATCTACCATAAATTCCCATTCACTAGAGGCCTGTATTTCAGATCATACTGTAGTGATAACAAGGATTCCAATAACTGATTTTCACCAGGATAATCTTCTTTAAAGATATCTAATTAGATACCTAATCAACTAATTAAATGGCACATTAATTCCTCCAATATACTTGTGCAAAATAAGAAGGGGTAAATACAATACAAACCAGTACGTACTTTTTGGCATTTTCAAAAATATTCCTCAAATATGCTGTGGTTCTTCTCTCCTCTCTCTGGTTTGTAAACAAACAAAAATCCCCAAATGAACAAAACAGAAGACCAAATAAAATATTCCCTGACAGAATGAAGATGAGAAATTAATTTGGTTTTCTCTTTGAATGGAAATAAAACACAGTGGGGCCTCACACCATCTTCCAAGTGCCCATGCTCACAGGCACTCACACACTTGTAAACCCTGTGACAAAATAGAGAAAGCTCTTCTTTTCTTTACTTTTTTGGATTATTTTAAGATAACAAAACTTACAGGTAGTCACCTTAGGTGAAATGACTGCATGTCTTTGCACTTCTGATAATCAGATTCTCATTTTTTTTATCTTCAAATAAAAAAGCCAACTCATCCATGCTTGACTTTAAAACCCCATTTCAGAGGCAGCTCTGGAGAGTTCCAGTGTTTCAGTTCCAGTGCCTCTCACTCACCTCTTCTGAAAGGTTACGCCATTCCCTCCTGAGCACGTTGCTGTGGTAGTGCAAGTGAGGCTCTGCATACTTCACACTCTCCAAGTTTGAATTGAGTTTCTCCCAGAAGCCTTTGGAGTTTTGGAACTGCAAAGTGTTGCAGAGAAAGTATGAATACAAGCTGCTCTCCTAAATAAATACCTCATCATGCTCCCACTAAGTGACTGCAAAAACATGTGATTAATGTAAAAACAATCTAATTTTAAAAAGTTAAGCCAAAACACCAAAACTAATTTCTCTTGATGGAATGGCAGTGGTAGCACTTACTTGACTTGAGGTCAAGATTTGGTGCCTGGAAAGAAACAAATATTTCTGGGTCACAATTCATCTGCCCTATTTACATGTCTGAGATGGGAAGAACTGCACCACAGACTACACTGGCTATATTGTCCAGACTTCCTCTGGACAGTAACTGTAAAAAGAGTCTTCGGCTACTAACTTAGATGTGGTACTTTACATTTGGTCCAAAAAATCTCATTTCAGGTTTCCAGTAGTTCCAAATAGAGGAATACCACCATGGCCACGACAGCTGCAGGATGCCACTATTTTCAAGCTGCATTAATACTTATATTGCAAACATCCATTTACCAACCTCAAGAAACAGTGTTTTATCCCAGAAAAGAAACAAAATCCAAAAATTTCCATAGCAATTCTGAAGTATTTGACTCTAATGCTAAAATTAATTTAAACTCAGCTGTGAACAGACAGGAGGAACAAAATCTAAACAAAACCACACTGGTTTCCTGAGCTAGTTCTTGGACTGGGTATAAAAATTTGAAACTGCTGTTTCTAAGGGGGCAAGACGCAATCATTGCTGAGGAAGAGATGAGATTAAGGCAGTTCTTTTTGACAGTTTTAAAAAACAAGAGATGCTAAGAGCTGTTCTTGCCCCTCTTAATATATATTAACTCCCAACACAGACACTACAGTAACAATATTTAAATAAATAGAGCTTTGAGTTCACAATAGTCCTCTGCTTCCACTAACATGTTTTGCTCTCTCCTCTCAACTATCCTACAATAACAATAACCTTTAAAGAAAATCTCAAAAGGAAGAAACAACTTCCTACTATAAACTATATTTTGTCAAGGAAAATAAATTTCAAAGACTCAATCCTGCCAGCCACTTTCCTCTTGCTGCCAGCGCCTATTGTCACTTTATTATTGTAGCTGGAGCAGAGAAAATAAATCTTGGGTTTTGCTTCACATTAGTTATATTTAGCAGCTGCAAACTAGGATCACATATGGCACCATATGTTCACTTTGTTGGACCTAATTCATGAGATCTACAACCTACTACTGCAGAATGTTGCCTAAATGTAACCAATATGAAACCAGAGGAATATTAAATACAGCATAAGGGTATCATCTAGTGACCAATCCATGCAACAGCACTGCCACTGCAAAACTCTGTTCAGGCCACACTAGACTCGGATATGTGGCAGGGGCAAGCAAGACAGCAATTTTCTTTCATATATGAAATCTCTAACAGGAACTGGTAGACTTGAGTGTTGTCTGCTTCTTAGCCCAAAAAGATGCACTGTATTAGATCTCATTAAAAAGTCAAAAGTTGAAAGTAAAGGATTTTTTCAATTGAATCTATTATTTCTTGAGGATCATCAGGGCAAGGACTAGAAAGAGAAGGCTCCTTCATCTTAGGTGTTTATTTGGGAGACATTTCTAGAGAGTCAAGAATTAACACCTAAGCATGACACCTAAAAGACACTCTATTACCAGAAGTCAAAGCAAGGCCTCAGCAGTTTGCAATCCATGAAAAGCTGCCATGAAGCCTTTCTTAAGTAGTGAGTTTTTAACCGAAGATAGAGAGGTCTCTGCTACACCCCTTGGAAAAGATATGGGGTGACAATTGTCTTCAAGAGGCCCATGTTTCTCTGGACTGTAGTGCTGCATCTCTCCAGCAGTGATGGCATCCAGAGAGCATTGTAAAATATCACTCTGCTCCCCAGGGGCTCAGTTCAGTACAAGGAAAAATCTCTTTCCTGATGCTCTGACAATTTCTTGCACTATATATTTTCACTGTCCCCCTGGATCTTCCACTATTTTCTTTACTTCCCTTCTTCCTCCTGCCTTCTCCCTTTCTGATTGAACTTATTTGCAGCCCTGCAAGTTTGGTTCGTGCTTAAAAAAGGGGGAAAAAAATTAGACTTATTAATTGCAATCCTTATGTAGAGCTTCTGGACAATTGGACTGTTACCCCTTTTTCGTATATCTTGATGAACAGGTATTTAGTGACAAAAACACCTGATATCCAAATAACACAATTTTTTAATGTGAATATGGACACAGCCCTCCCAAAAGCTCTCAACAACTCATGGGCTTGAGACCTCCAGAAAGCTTCTCAAAGTGACAATTAACCACTGTTTCTCTGAAATGCCAAAAAATCTCTGCAGCAGAGATACTACTTGTAGAACCAGATCTGTCACCAGGGTCTGAGTCCTGATGCCAACACCACGCACCAACTGAAACACCAACTGACCACTTCAACTCAGGCTGTGGTGGGTCTGTGACACTCGTGTGGTACAAAACAGAGCATAAAACCTTACGGGGAAAAAAACCCTCTCTGTCCTCATGCAAGAGTCAGAGCAATTTGCCATCAAAAGTAGCAGGAAATATTTCTCTTTAGCTCAACTCTGACCTTTTCAATCTGTTTAGGTTTCAGACAGAAATAGGAAATGAGTTCTACAATCAGGAAGTATAGCTGCTAAAGGCATGTGCCCCCAGGGGCTTGAGGTTCAATCTCAGACAAATTAAAGTCCTGCTAATTTTGACCTCAATGAATTACAAGGATTATCTGCACACAAATTTTCTCAAGATCTGATTTTCCCAGGTCTCCCAGTTTTCAGGGCAGCCTTTCCAAGCAAAGCATGCAAAGCCCAATTCCCTGACAGCAACCCTATAAATCTGTGCAGCACAGCTGTGATGCACTGCTGCATAGTGCTAGAGCAGTGGGCAATTTCACTGATTTTTAAAAGGTTTTGTGAACAGTGACTAACTTTATGACTAATTATAAGCCTGCCTTTAAAGAGCTACGTGGAACAACACTGTCATGTAACCAGAGTCTAATCCTATGTATTGCTGCTGTGTCTAAACTCCTCATTCCTCCTGTTAGCTCTCCACAACAAACTGCTTATTAAAACTCTCTTTCAGAATTTTTAGGGGAGTGCTTAGGAAAATTTCAAGAATTCTTTAAACTGGAGCTGAGGGAGTAGAATGGGAAGATGGGAAGAATCGCTCATGTTTTCAACGGAAAGTCCCATTTCCTACCCAAAGAGCCTGTGCTCTCCCCACACAGCCCACTGCCCTTCCCAGGCTGTGCAGGAATTTGTCTCGATTTAGTAGCCAAAGTCCTGACATAAGTGCAATCACAGGATGCTCTGGACAAAACAAAGTGAGAGGGTCACAAACCATCCACACCAGTGGCAGCACAATGAAATAACCCTCAGAGTGGCCATATGTAGAAATCCTACTTGTCTGTTATGCCACCTCTGCCTTCAGTTACCAAAGTCAAAGCAAAGTGGCATCAATGTGATTAACAAGAATTAATTCATGGATAATCCTCCCTGTTGAATAGAGGTGTCTTCAGAAGGGGAAAAAAACCCCACCATCTTTGAGTCTGATTAACTGATATTTTAGTAAATGCATAAATCATTTCTAACAGGGCAATTTTCTGTTCACATCTCTTTTTGTATAGGACTGTGGGGACACTGCTGCATTTATATTTAGCACACACACCTCCAACACTCAAAAAAAGCAGCTATTAATCTGCAAATACAAATGGGTTTTATACCAGAACTTACCTCTAACACAGGCAGAGAAATTATGTCTGTGGCACACATTACTCCAGGGACAACCTGTACATGCAGACAAATTTAGTATAGAACATGGGCATCTAAATAAATCTCCATCACCTATTTCCTCCATGCAACTAGCTAGCTAGACAAAGCTGTAACCTTATTTTTTTAAAAAACAACATATTAGAACAGTGCCACAGCAGAGAAATTAAGTTACTCTTTGCTCTAGCTGTAAAGTTGTGCTTGAAGTTATTTAACTTCAACAAGCTTATTTGTAAATCTTAACTCTACTGATTCTGTTTGTCCTGGAAATAACTGCATGATTTTGCAGGTTAAATGTATTCTGTATCCATTATAAACCTCCTATGATAAGGAATAAATTGATACTTCCTTACGAAAACTGAGATATTTAACAATCCATTCAATTATAATAAGTGTTCTTAGTTTTGCAAATGCTTTTATTTGTTGACAAAAAATTTGACTCATGGAAAACACGACAAAGGGTTAGGCTTGGCAAACTAAAACAGGCATAAAGCACAGGCATAAAGATATCAGTTTGGAACATATCTATGAAAAGGTATGACACACAAGCTATAGGCTGTACTTAGGGATAAAAAACCAGATCCTCTAGCTATTAAATAAAGTACCAGCTGTTATCTTACCCCAATCCAGTCATGCAGTGATGTGTAGGGAAGGAGTTTGTCCAGGTTCTGAGTTTCTGGACACATTCTGCAGTACAGGGAGGCTGAATGTAATGTGAAAAGATTTATAAGGGCAAGACTGTATAAACTATCAGTTAACAAGAGTAGACTTCCCTGTTCCTTAGATGACACTTTTTTAGGGACAAATCCTGCTGCTATCTCTGAAACAGCTTCCTCCATCGTGGAACTGGTCCCATTCTGTGCACAAAAGGAGGAAGAGAAGTCCAGATGGCTGCAGGGCTGGGTCAGCTGCTTGGCTACTGCTCAGCACTGCAGGGGTCCTCTGTACAAAGGCTCTGCCCTGGCTTGACTGAGAAACCAGCTATTAGAAGAGAATATCATGATAAGCCAAATCCTTTAGAAAAAATGGTTTGAGCTAGAGCTGGAGGAGAATGGAGCTCAGAAGTCAATCTCCAGAGAACTAAAATAACGATAAATCAATTTGTTCCATTAGACAGGATGCATTTGAAAAGTTTTACTGCCAATCTGATTTTGAGATGTCAATGTACCTTCTAAACTACTGATACTGTCTCTTAATGCCACAAAATGCAGGTTAGTTAACACAAATCATAACCAAAAAAGTTCAGAAACAAGAGTCAGTTTGTACTGTCATGCCCTCCCCTTCAGTGTCAACTGCAGTATGCAGGAAAACTCAGTATGCAGAAAAAGAAATACCTACCAATTATAAACTCTTGAATGGGGTCAAAAGAATGACATGTTGACAGGTTCTCAGAAATCCACCGAATAATCTGTCAGAATGAGAACAGGGAGCTTGTCACATCTCTCTGTTTAAGCAAGTGTTGTAAGAGAGTATACAAAATTTGGTTTTGGTAGTAATACTCTGCATGGAGTAGTGATAGAGACACAAATGTTTTCAGGACAGCCTGGACCAATAAAGGGGTTCAGGGCTGATGAGCCTCTTGGCACTGCCAGGTGAATTGGGACATCTCTGATACCGTTCATGCCCTGCTCCTGATTTGTATAAGACATCAGTCACTGGAAAAAAATCTAGAGGAAGTTCTTTTCCCACCTGTATTTCCAAGTCTTCTGTGTGTTGGAAGTAGAGCAGGGCACAATGCAGAGCTGCCAATCTCTCACAGTCCCGTTTGCTCTCCTGTAGGAACTGCAGCAAGGCCGAGTCACTGAGGCTCACAGAGTACAGACTTCCTGCGCCGCGATCCAGGACCGCCGACGCCCACGGGGACCGGATGGAACAGTTTTGTAATGTGTCAATTCTTGCATCCTCACCTGAAGAACATTGGTTTGAGAACAAAAAGGAGTAAGAACATAAAATTTGCCTGCTACCAGTATTTCTCTTTGGAAATATATACCAGTATTTCTCTTTCTCTCCTAGGCCCCCACCAGGAGAAAGAGTTTGCCTCCTGCACTACCTGCCCTGGTATTATGCGGAAGAGGTGTAGAAATCGTGTTGGCTCCATAAAGAAAGCAGATAAGGAGCTCAGTCCATACTCAGTTCTCTCCTCCCCTATTGCTGACACAGGGAAAGTGTAGAGATTTCAGGCTCACAATGCTGCTCCAAGGCAAATCAGAGTGCATGTGATGGAACAGAGCAGAGCGAGAGGACAGTAGCACAAGTTCAGCAGTGGAATTAGCAATGCTGGTACAGCTTGTGCAGGTCAGAACTGCTCCCATGCAGAATCATGATACAAACTTCTATTGGTACATCTCTTGCCATCAATCCCAGTGGCCAGGACAGGAAAGTTTTGCTCTATGATTATGCACTGAAGCATCAGACCAAAACCATTTCATTTATGATAGTACTAGTGTTCACCACCATGGCACCATACAGGTACTGTATTTCAGATCCTCTGCATCAGAGAAATCAGGCCCACCATTCAGCAGTGATGCTTTCCTCTCATTTTTAGCAGGACAGTATTTCATTACACGTACAAAACAGGTATTAGCTTCCTGTGATGCTGCCCTGCACCACAATTTATGTCTCCTTCACCCAATCAGAACAACAGATCTCTGTTTTCAAACAAAGGCACCCCACTTCCAAAAATAAACCACTTCCCACAAAGACATGTTTTTTGGAAATGAAGCAACACACATTTCAGATGAGACTCTAAATTAAATTGCATGAGCCTGATCAGGTGAAGGAAACACAGATTTCCTTTCCCCACACCCTCTAAACACACACATTTAGAGCAACTCAATTGGAGGAAGGAAATGTAAAATCAAATTTACATCTCATGTGAAATTTGAAAACAGTGGAGGACCAAGAACCATGGGCAAAATTGGGGGAAGCTAAACTATGAAACCAAGGCAGAGAATTTCAAATTCAGTGAAAGGTCTTCTTCCATTTCATAACAAGCAAGAAGTATGAAATACATAAAGTATGAAATGCCAGTTCAGCTTCTCTTTCTAAAATGGAAAGTAGCAAAAATGTCATTCTCATTTTTTCAGTATCCTTCTTTTGTCAGAACACTGTGCAATAAGGAAACATTGAGAAATACATCTTTTATGTAAAGAGATATGAACAAGTTTCCACAACAACAAAGAAATTACTTAAAGCAATTTTACTATACCTGTCAGAAATAAACTATAGCACAGCAGGTCAGGATGTTGAATGTTCAGGAGGTGCAGGAACTGGCCAGGCAAATAAGCAGCCACATAATAGTCTATTTAAAGAAACAGCAGTGGTCAATTTAGCACTTGATCACTTATTTGCTTTTAGAGGCTCTTTCATATGATTCTCAACTTGGCCCACTTCTCTGTGAGGAATTGATTATTATATCTAGGAAATACAAAAGGAGTTAATTAAAAGCTGCTGTTGTATTAACACAGGAAACACTAGCAGTACATTTGGGTTTCCAGGATTCAAGAAACTTGAGATACTCAAGAACTCAGCAGCTGTGTCCAGCACAGATTCTGAGGCAATTTCAGGGGAAGCTGCTTACTAATAGTGAGGCATTGCAGTATCAAATGCCAAATACGAAAGGCAAGCAGAAGAAAAGCAGCAAAATAACACTGTTACCTAAAGTCAAGGAAAAAAATCCTTTCTTTCCAGAGAAGAGTTAGCCATTTGTCTCCCTTCTACACAGAGAATAGTAATCACAGGATTGCACAGGAAAGCAACACAAGTAACCTACCAAGATTCATAAAAGCCACTTCCTTCAATTGATGAGATTCTGTTTTTTCTAGAGAAACTGTAAAAGTTTTGTTGTAACCTGGGAAAAAAATAAAAATACTTTTAAAATCCTAAACAATAAACACCATTTGTTAGAATCCAACTATGACTTTACAGCTAGAAACTTCAGCAGTGCCCATAGACACAAACAGGGATATTTTAGACTGTTTTATGGAGTTGTCTGCATAGACAGATTTAACCCATCCTAAACAGAGTTCCTGCACACTTAGTAGACTGGCACCTACACAATGCAGTTCTTTAGTGTGAAAACTACCCATGTACTGCACAGCTGGTTGTGTTTAAAGAAGCACTCCATCCCAGAGCAAGCTTGTGTAAAAATACCTTTCCCCCAGAAAAAATCAAACACAAATCTTTTATATAGCTGTGTTTCACATTTTGGTGATCTTTCAACTGCTTTAAAGTATTTCCACTTATTTCCACTTTGTTTATCTGCATGCCCTGTTGCTGTAATTTAGTTCAGCTCAGTTTATACAAAGGCCAATTTCAGAACTGCTGTGTTTGCATGGGCTTTGCATCAGTACAGCTGTTGTTTTAATCTAGACTTGTACCACACTTCTGGCACCCAGTACACAATGCCCTCAAATTTCCTCTATCTTGGAGAAAAGCTGAAGATTATAGTAACTAATGAACCATTTCATGATCAGGATGCTACTTAATAATGCACGGATATTCAACGTAAGATCCACAGTTTACGGGACCACTAAGAGAAAAAGTCACCAACAGCAACATTACAGAGCAGAGGTGTCAAAAGATACAGTGATACTGTTTTCCATACAAAATACTGACTGAAGTTAGCTTGCAATGAGTCAGTATACTCACCATCACCACCTTGTCACTCGCCAGCATGAGCACATGCAAGCTAAAACCAGCACTGCAGAATTCAACTGCAACATCGTGACTTCTCTGTTTATGCTGCAGTGACTGTTTTAACAGGGGTGGGAAGCTTCCAACCAAGATTACAGAGACTGCAGAACAAACTGAACTCCTTAAACGTCTCCAAAATATGGCTCATGGACTCCTGATGTGAGTTATGGACCCAATACACCACTGCTTCTGTGGGTCACTGCAGGATCATTATTAAAATTCTCTTGTAGAACTGATGAATCTTACATGAACCCACAAACAGCTCTGCACTAAACAACTCCATTTCATAGAGGTCATTTCAGACTTAGCTAGTCAATGTCACCATTTTTATCCTCAGTTTCTTCCTGGTACAGATCAGGATGTACAAGGGCCATGGTTGTCTCCAAGCAATCCAACAACTCATTGGCTACACATCAGGTGCCTCTGGGGAAATCAGCCCTTCACAGCAGTGCAATGCACAGTGTGTCACACCCAAAAAGGACTTTTTCCAATTTGTTAATGCCTTCAAGAACACAAAAGGGTAGTTCACTCAATCCCACAATATTCCAGCAGCAAAGCAACATGTATGTGCAGCTCTGACACACAGGAAGCATCCTGACACAAGAAAGCAAACAGTTAAGGTAGAACAGAGACATATTGTGCACTTGAACACAGTTACTCCATACTGTGCAGCCTCTCAGTTGAGAAATAATTTGCCTCTCTGTCATGTATCAAATAAAAAAATCTTGATAATGAGAACTTTTATTCTGATTGGAATAAAAAAAGTCCTTTATTATTTAAAACAAAAACAAAGGTCTTAACTTTAAGAGCTAGAGCACCACTTACACAGCAACTATTCTTAGAGTCAGTGGGTGTTGCACCTCTTGCTGTGAAAATGACATGTTGAACTGGAATTCTAAACAGACATTCAAGCTAAGAGCTGTTGGCTCTATTTCACATACAAATGCCTTATGGCATAAGTACAACACACCTGCAAGCTCCCACAGATTTCATTGATGTCTGTGCTCAGCACGCCGCAAAGTCTGGCCAGAAATAAGGGACCAAATTAATAACCATTTACAAGGCCACTGGTTTGAAGCTACTCACTCAGCATCAGGCAGGAAGTCTACAGCAGGAAAGTCAACTCTGCAGCTAAAGGCAGCTGCTGACTTTAAACACCAGCCACAGTAGTTTATTGTCTGCAGACTTGGGTAGTTATTTGTTTTGAAAGGCATTCTGTGACTCTTTCAGCACACCAACATTCTCCAAAATAAAGTACAGTAAGTTAACAAGTTAGTCTTACCTTTATGTAAAAAATATATGGAGTACATGACCTCATGAGGAATATCAGAGACTAGACTACAACACACACACAAGCCTCCTAAAAAGACAAAATAGGGAAAGAAAATTCACTTGTCCAGCTGAAGATCTACACATCTTTACACTGCACAAAACCAACTCAAGACTGTTTCAAATTAGAAACCAAAAATAATCTCTCAAAAAAGGCAAAGATACGAGAATGTCTATTATGAATTTTAATCATCATTTACCTTTATGAAACAAAATCAAGAAAGAACAGAGGAGGCAATCTGGCACATTTGAAACCTGGGTCCTGTCATGGCCAGTTCTTCCCTTTAGAGGAAGTACATTTTAGCCCTTCCCAGGAGAAATCATGCTTGCAGCCAGAAAACTGATCAAGCCTTTCTCTCCAAGGACGGCCTCAATCCAAATATTTTGTGTTCAGGAGCTGTCGGATATGCTCAACAACACAGTAAAACACCATTTCTTTGCTTTTCAAGTAATCTGATATTGGCAGCAGCATGAATACACTACCAGAGCTTTCTCACACTAGAAGTGATGGCCACTTCTCCCCTTTCCAGCCCAAAGAACTGCTAATACATTTTTAGGAGAGAAGTCAGTCCTTGGGACAAGTTAATTTCAGCCAGAGTACTGCATACAGGAAGGTTTTCCACTCCCAGAATAATTCTACATCAGACTGACCCTGTTTTGACCCCACTGGATGGTAACCCTGCTTTCATCTTTTATAAAAACTGTAATCCCCTTACTCTGATGCTTTGGCATTCATGTTAGAAACAGCTTCCAAACCACATCATCCCAACACAGCTGGGAAAGCTTGTCCACAAATATGACCATTCCCCTTTTATCTTTATTGAAAGTTTATCATTTAAAGAATAAAGTAATACTAATACAGGTTCTGTTCTGTAAAAAATAAAGGCTGTGTATATGTTATGCAGAAAATGGCACAGTATGGAAAAAGCACAAGTACAAAAAAAAGCACAGCTACCCAGTTACTTGATTTGATTAAATGCCTTGGTATTTCACACCACAAGGCTGCACCACAGCTGTGACACAGCTATGGCTTCTGGGGAAGGTAACTGCTTTCTTAAGATGTAATTTTTCTTTCTGCTTATTCTTAGCTGACTGAATATGGTTTGATACAGTTTTGCTTGGATATTTGAGTCATTCAGACAACAGACAGGCATTTTGCCAGAACACTTGGCTTCTTTCAGAACATGCATAATTTTTAAAGTAGCAGCATCAGGACTCATGAGGAAGACTGGAAAAATTCCAGCAACCTGTTTTGATTGCTGTTTTATCATCAACAGCTCCCTTCCAGCACTGCAAATTTCTTTCTTCTATGCTGGAGTCTTCTGTGTACCCAGCTCTGTAAATTGCACAACATGCAAGCAAGTGTGTTCAGACTGAAGTGTCAGTGGGCAATGTGCAAGCTGACCACAGCAACAGCAGCTATGGGAGACTATAAATAGGATGTGCATCTTTCAACTCAACAACATTGGTCCATGTGTCAACAAACAGAACTACAAACAACCGGAAATAACAAATGGTGCTTTGTTAATACAGACAGACACATGGCAGCCTCAGACCTGCAGGTGTCCAAGCAGTGTTAATCTGACACAGTCCTGGCAAGCCCAGTAGAGCAGCCAGAGACTGAGAGTACACCACAGACTCCTTCCCTACCCTTAGCAGAGGTCTCTGGAAGCTAGAGCTGGGTTGTGCTGCTTCAGGGAAAGCTTGTTACCTATTGCACCTGTATGCAGAGCCAGGTCTTCCACATTACCCATTTCAAAATCATTTGCAAACATAAAAGCTGTAGCTGAATGCCTCGAGGTGAGAAGTCTCATGTGAGGATATACTTGCATGGACACTTACCTTTCCAGAAATAAAAGGGAAAAAAGATTCTGGCCACAAAGGGAAAAGAAAAGGAAAAGAAAAGGAAAAGAAAAGGAAAAGAAAAGGAAAAGGAAAGGAAAAGGAAAGGAAAAGGAAAGGAAAGAAAAGGAAAGAAAAGGAAAGAAAAGGAAAGAAAAGGAAAGAAAAGGAAAGAAAAGGAAAGAAAAGGAAAGAAAAGGAAAGAAAAGGAAAGAAAAGGAAAGAAAAGGAAAGAAAAGGAAAGAAAAGGAAAGAAAAGGAAAGAAAAGGAAAGAAAAGAAAAGAAAAGAAAAGAAAAGAAAAGAAAAGAAAAGAAAAGAAAAGAAAAGAAAAGAAAAGAAAAGAAAAGAAAAGAAAAGAAAAGAAAAGAAAAGAAAAGAAAAGAAAAGAAAAGAATTTAAAAATTAAGCTCTTCCCCTATTCAGGAAACAGCAGTTACAACTCTGGCACTTGGCAAAGTCACCCCACTGAGACTGTAAGTCACCAATGATATGCAGACACCAAGTTTAACCAAGGAAACTTTAACTACAAATTCCTCATTTCTTTTCAAGCAAAAACTCAAGACATGAGGTTGTAACAGCATCTCAACATGGCATCCAAATGTCACAACTCAAATAAAACATTGCACCAGGGCATTTTGTCAAGTTGTACTGACTTAAGAAGGACTCGCCCCACTTAACTTCAGCCATCCAAATATCTCTCATTTAGATCTCTAATCAGCAAACAAAGAAATATGGATAGACTCATCCTCTGGAGTTACCTGTTTCTCTCTAAAAACATAGTTCAGGTGCCTAAATTTCAGTTAGGTGATGGTAATCCAGTGTCTGTGTCCTCTTACTGTCTGCATTTTTTTAATATTGAGCAAATTTAATTGAAAAATATTTCTAAAACACTAAGAGAAAATATAGCAGTGTTGTGTTTATCTAATAACCACTGAATTCTGGACATGCAAAGTTAATTCTGAGACTGGAACTGCTTGATCTCAGCAATTCAAGAATTACATGGAGGGTTTTATCTGGAGAGATTTTGTCTGTGCTGAGTGTAAGGTACAGAGCTACTTTCTGCTTCAGAAGTTTGAGAAAGGAGAAATTACTTCGTTCAGAGTTCTGACTGGCAGAAGCCAATAACACTTTTATTAAATGGGAAATGGCAGGGACTATTCCAGTTGGAAGTGTTGCCGATTACGCTTTGCCAGGGATGTCTGAATGGCACAAGTAGGGTGTGCAGGCAGTCCCACAGCAGGCACAGTCTGCACCACAAAGAATTTGCAGTCCAGTTTTGCAAATCACCATTGAGGCACAAAAGGGAACCTTTAGTGTGATTACTCACAGTAAGAATTAGATATGGTTTTTGCACCAAAATAACTTGCTCCAAACTGTTAGTTACCTGAAATGGGTTGTGCAAGGTAATCCTCAGTTTTAAACAACATTCAAGGAAAAGCCACATACAATAATTTCATTTACTAAGTGCAACTGACAAATTATCTGTTTTACAGTAAGTGCAATGAAAAGCACCTGTGAAAGGTTCCACACAGACTTTAAATATTGTGTCACCGAACAGAAAAAAAACCATTTTCTTTCACAGTAACTAGAGTCTTGTCAGAGGATAACTGAATTTCATCCTAAACTCAAGGAGGTGCTTCAGTCTGAGTAAACCCTAGAGGGGTATAAATTTAAAAAGGAAACACATACACAAACCAGTAATATTTTCCATTACTGGACTGGTTATTTATATATGAAACTGTCTTGCTAACAGAGAAAAAGCCTAATCTACATTTGAAAGATAGAAACTTGGCTTCCTCTTACTTCTAATTCCTTCCCTCTAATCTTTATAAGCATGCAGTTTGCCTCGGTTAGAAAAAAATCCATGTGAGGAAGCTGTATTTCACTTGATTTGCACTAATGGTCATTTCAGTGCAAGTGGCAGACAGCTCAGCAGTTCACTGGTGTGCACAGCAGGCCTCAGGCAGTGACATGTAAAGCCTCTCCTGCAACACTTCCCTGCACAACTCTGCTGACAATTCAAAGGTTAAACAGACACCATCTCTGCCTGCCTGTATGCTCTAATTCAGAAGCTGAAAACAGCTGTGATGAACAGATACCTCTTGAGACCAGTTTTTAACCCAAAAAAGCTCATGGCATATATTAGGATGGAGGGAGATTCCAAAATCTTAAAGGTTTAAGAAACATTTCAGGTTTAAGTTTAAAGAATCATACATATACTAAACCCTTGACTAGCACATGCCATATTTAGTATCACATACTTGGACCTTCTAACCACCACATACTAACAGCAATATGAAGCTCTTAAAGCTTGCATTGCACAGGCTCTGTGCAAGTATATCCACTCTGTAACACAAATGTATACTGGATCAGAAACCCAGACAAAACCTTCCTTGAATTTACTTTCTAACATAAATTTAGTCAGCTTTAACATTAGATTGCTTTAATGCAACACACAGCCACACTTTGGTACCTCCTGGGTTCTGACACTGACAGGAAAATGCTAAGGTGTTCTTAGACTGAGAGATTTCACTAGAGGAGTGCATAGTACCAGTTCTTTGAAGTTGGGCTCAAAAAAAAAAAATCTGTGTGACTGTTTTGTTGTTGGTGTTGATATATAAAACCCTGGGTACTTCATCTCAACTTCACTGCAGCTTTTGGAAAGACAAAAACTTATTAAGACAAATAAAGCACAGCTGCCTTCTCCCTCTCCTCACAGTTACCTGTCAAGTATGCTCTAAAGGAATACAAATCTCACACTCACATTGTAAATGTTTGTATTTATGTGTGTTTTTCAATATTTTATGAAGAAATTCAGTAATCAATTAGGATTACACTGCATGATAATTACTAGTGGAGGTAATTTTGACCGTACTTTGATTAATTCATTACCTGCTTTACTTGTGAAAACCTGAAGGTTCAAAGATTTAAATGCAACATCTTGATCTTGACAGTAATCATATCCAAAATTCACAAGTCTATGAGCAAATAAAGATCATTAAGTAAATAACTTCATCCAGAGAGATTTATCACAACAAAAGGATCACCAGAACAGTCACTATGTAACCAAAATATACAAATTAAATGATAATAAAATATTCTGTAATGCAAGTTAAATTAGGCTTTTACCAATTTGCTCAACATTGTTAGAAACAAGAATCCAAGACTGCACACTTTTATCCAACAGTTTTGACATACCTGACAACTTCATATTCACTTACTGCATTGTCCAACCATTCCTATACTTTGAAGTGAAAGCAAATTCTCATGACATACTTTTGCCACCTAACAGCTCAAAGGTTTTGCAGACTAACTCTACAGCCCATGTCTGTAAAGCTACATTTTAATCTGGAATAGGGACACTACTTTCAGTGGAAATACTTGAATAGAAAAGTACAAAATCACATTCACATAGAACTTGTTATACCATGACATTTTCAGCCTTGTTCTGCCTGTGCTTCAATGGTTTTACATATCTTTTAATCTACAAGGTCTATTTTCCACCCTGAAAAACATGCAGCAGAAGATTGCAGTCAGTCTGCTTTGGGGTTTTTTGTTGTTGTTGTTGTTGATGGGTGTTTTTTTTGTTTGGTTGTATTTTTTTTCCAGAAAGTATTTTGATCCTGTAGGGATTTTCCCCTTGGTCTTCTGCAGTAATTTTGAAAAAAAAATAAAATAAAGTAAAATTCAGCATTGAAGCTCTTGCAAGAGCTGTGTTCTTTCTGCACCAGCTGTAAGAGGATACAGTGCCCTTTCACAGGGCAACCTGCACATGCAGGAGCACCACACTGAGCCTTATGCACAGCACTCAGACATTCCGAGAGCCGCAGCTTGGAACTCAACTGCCTTCAGCTACTGATACTGGCCTAATAGCTCTGGCCTCCCTTTTAGTTCATAAAAATAAATGGGTCCTTTTGGAATGTAAAGATAGATGAGGATTATGACAGAGTTAAATCATCCTGACTCATTTTTTTTCCCCTCAATTAAAAAGGAGCCCTCAGGAGACAAGCTGAGATGCAGTCACGTGCATGGCAGACACAGAATCAGACAAATCTTCATCTTTGAAAGTGCAGGCTGCTGGAAAGAGCATGCTGGAGGAGAACAGAGTACAGGCAGTGTCTTCAGAGGCTACATAAAAGTGCTATTGGTTTGCTTAACTGCCCAATAAAACTTGCAGCAGCAATTAAAAATGCAAAGCTTCCCTTGACAGAAATTTTGACATCACCAGTACAACATGCCCAAGGTTTAAGCAAATTAATTTAAATAGGTTCAGCATACTCAGAAGGTTTAACCTATAGCTAGCTCTTCAGACAAATAATTTTTTAAATGGCACAAAGAAGCAGTCAAGGATTAAATTACTTTTTACGGTTGACCCTGATGAGAATAAGAACTGAAGGTCTGGACACAGTTTTCATGTTATTCTCATGTTCCAGTACCATGTAGGCAACTGCAAACAAAGATATTGTGGTTTGGACAAATTTTACTTGGATTTGTAAAATGTTACCATGTTTCTTAAAAGGAAAGCAAACCAAAACATTAAAAAATCAAACAACTTACTTTAATTGTGTGTCATTTACAGCAATATCTAGGTGTGATTCCAGCTGTTAAACAAAAAAGAAAACAAGCCTGTTCTTTACAGAGGTCAGTATACTATGTTTAGCATTTCAGAGCAGTAAAATGTGTTAGACACATTTCACCAGGTTTAACATTTTGACAAGTTTATTTATCCTCCTCTCATCCTTACAGTCACTTCAAAAACCCTCATAAAACAGATTCTATTTTAAAAAAAGAAAATAAATTGCTTCAGTGCAGCAATTTTCAGCCACTCGGACAAAGGTCTAGTAACAATTACATGCTGTAATTTTTATGTTCTGTTTTTTGTATTTTGGCTGCAAGAAATATTCCTGTCTCACTTAAAACTGACACAGTATCAGTACATGGTTTCTTTGTCTAGTGCACTTGATAAGTCTGCTTTTTCTATAACTGAGTATAAGACCAGTATAGTGTCATGAATGTCACTTATTGCCTTCTAGGTCAAAAAAAAAGTGAATTCCACTAAAGTTACCTTAATGTGGCAAAATCTGAATCTGACTGCATATACTCTCAACAAGAAAATAATGCAAAAAAACCAAAAAAACAAACAGACAAACAAACTCCAGTTTTCCTCTGGAAAAGTTTCACAATGAAAAAAGACCTCAGATCTCTCTACCAGTACCTGGAAAACATAATTACAATCAACCATTATACAATAAAATACTCATAACTTACTATTGAGTTAAAATTTTCATCAGGATAAAACTGGACACACCTTAAAGTACTCTTTGATTCCTGGAATTAGAAAGAATGTGTTTTGTAAGTAAGAAAGCATATTATATAGACTGAGAAGTGATTGGATACTCAGCACCATTCTTCACACTCAATCTGCTTTGCTAGCAGATATGCAGAAGTTAGGGGACAAAAGAATTGACAAACCACATATAACCCCTCACAATAGCACTATGACATGCTTCCTTCCTGTCCCAGATCACTATCTGCCAATCATATAGAATTGTGTGGGCTCTCACTTACACACCACAACACACAGCTCATACCTTTTACAAATTCAAAAAAATGTTTTCCATATCTACCTACTTGGCAAAAAGAATTGTAGCTTACTTTGGTCAGTTCAGAAGGGTGTCTCAGAAACAAAAACATAAATATATTTCTCTATCACAGTTCACTTCCTGTTATTTCCTAACATTCACTCTTTTCATGGCTAAGAAGACTAAAGAAAAATCCTTTTTTATTTACCAAGAATGCATCAAGTGCAAATAGTCCCTCAGACAAAATAAAAACCCCAAACCCTAAGAGTTTCAGAGTTTCTAGCCAAGAACCTGTCCTGACTCGGTCACTCAGTAAGTCTACAAAATACCTTCTATATGTGAATTCTCTAGAAGAGATGCATTACACTCACAACAGTTTTGGATAGTTAGATATTTTTGAGTAAAATACCTTTCTAGAGCAAAAAGAAAAAAGATTTAACAAGCCCACCTTTTTTAGAGGAAGCACTAAGATCACCAGTCTTCTTGCAATGTACTAAGCACAACAGCAGCTAAGGCAAGTTTGGCTTTTGCTTTAGGTTATTTGAGGCAAGAACCAGAAAGGCCATCCTAATTAAAACAAGCCCCTACTTGACTACCCCACACATTTAAAACTTCACTGTCACTAGACAGGCAGGAGCAAAACTGCAAAAATGACTTTCAGCTCACCTTTGGGACAATGTAGAAGAGTCTTTGCTCCATCATATCCCACTGTGCCCAAACGAGGTCATCTACAACTTTGGCTCTTGGAAGCTGACCTGACTTTTGAATCACCTACAGGGAAAGAATAAAAACATCAGAAGCCATCAAATAAGGTTTTGATGACAATTACGCACAGTCTGTTCTTTAAAGAGAAAAGCAGTGAGAGAAGAGGCACAAATAGTAAGGAGCTTGGAAGGAACAGGCTCCTTGTCAGCAGCATGAAGTCCACCTTTGCTGTGTGCAAGGTGCTCAGTTTAAAGAGATCAGAAGCACACTTTTCAGGGTACACCTACCACCAAATCTTTTCTTTCAGTCTGCCTTGCTTGCAAGAAATTCACCACTTAAACTGCTCAAAGCGAACAAAGAATAGCAGAGGCACCCTTCCTCAGAGAGGAGGGAAATGCCACAGTCAGTTGAGAATCAGCTGCATTAACTACTGAAGGGAGAAGTGTCAGCTCCAAAAGAGACTCCTCTCCAAAGTCTCTGCCATGTGAGAGAGAGGGCTGGAGTAGGGAAGAGGCCATAACTGTGGAAGACTGTTGGGGTTGAATACATGCACACTTGAATGATGTAGGGAGATTTCATGTCAACCAAAACAAATCTGTTTGTCAGAAGGACATCAGATCAATCTGTTTTCTGATTATACTTAAATCTTTACTCCACTACTGTAGTCTAGCACATAAAATCCATCTGCTTGAAGGGTCATGAGAAACTGAGAAAACCATGAAAGATTGCAAAGGGACAAAAATCAGGTCCTTAACTTTTCCTTCAAAGCCTACATTCACCTCCATAACACAAAACATTGGCTTTCATGACACAGTTATTTACTGTATTAGACAAATGCTCATTAATAATAAGTCTTTCAAGCAGAACATTCACAATTTGTTGGTGAAAAATTCATGTTAAAAACAGAAAAAGAGATGAGGGGAAACAGAGATTGGAACATTCACTGTACTTGGACTTTGTCTAAGTTTTACATCTTCTGTTCATTTGTTTTTTTAAGTGAATCCTCTGCTGGGTTCACACGGAGTCACAACAGACAAGGTTAGGAAGGCAACTCTGAAAATATTTTAAATGGTTACAAATATTTTAAATGGTTTTAAAATGAATAAACACTCTGTTTACTCCCAACTTCTAACACACAGAAGCATTTAGCAACACATAACAAACCCAGTAAAATAAATAATTTTCCTCATAGATTACAAGGCATAAAGTTTTTCAATCAGCTTTGTGGTCACCTGCATAAGTTGCCATGGTAATCAATATTTTCTTTAATAAATTTTGTGTTGCCCAAGTATAAAACTAAAAAAACTTTCAAAACTTTCAGCTAAATTAATTAAAGTAAAAAAACCTCAAACCCAAAGATTTTCAATCTTACCACTTTGTGTTCTTCTTCTGCAACAACATGAATGTCAAATTGTTCAACATCTTTAAAATAAAAAAAATAATTACAAACATTTTTAATGCTCTTATACAGCTTATTAAACAAGCTCACCTCTTAGAATTCTGTAAGAACACTTAAGGGCCAGCAAAGTTCAGTGTAAGAGGAAATCTGAGACACATGAGCACAGGTGCCTACACAGAGACCTGAAATCTTTTCCTTTCCTGAGCTGAGACTGGCCTCAGCCATAACATCTCATGGAAACAGTTCCCTGCCCATATCAGCACAGCACAGGCTTGAAGAGCAATGACTGGAATGTGCCCAACCAAGCCAAAGAGCACCCAAGGAAAGAAAGAGTCTGCGGGGCCACATGCCCATGCCCGAGACTATCCCTGACCTGTTTCACTTCCTAGCCTGAACACCCCTCACAGTCCTGTCCCACACAGAACTCCTGAAAGTTATCCACAGCTGGCCTGCATGAGAAGTGCAACATTCACACAGCAGATGTTGTGTCTCTGATTTAGCTCTGTCCACCTAAGTCCACCTACCCAAGGCTGGTGTCTAGCTCAGGAAAGATGGGCCCCTCCATGGGAATGGGAAAAGAGATCTCACTCTATAATAAGAAGGAAAAACCCAGTCTTTTCCAAGTGTTCATCTTTATGCATTTTCTGCTGTTAGATTAGGCTGAACATGCAATGTTAGCTGAATCCAATGAACTACTGCTGTATTCTTGTCCCACTTCCCAAGTCAAATGACATCTTTCAGTCAACTGATTTGCTCTGAATTTATGTAGGCAGCTATAAGGAGTCAATTTTAGAAATAAAGATAACTGATGAATGCAAAAGCTAAGCAACTTATTGTAGAAAAAAGATGGCCATTCTGTTAACATTGAAAAAAATCTGATAGATGTACAGTTCTTGAAAGACCTTTGGAATACCTAGAATAACTCACACCCTTCTTTTGCCTGTTTTTTTTTCCCCAATAAAAGTCTACCAAAAATACAATCTATAACAATCATCTCGAAGTAAAAGAATGACAATGTACTTTCAAAATATTAACTCACATTTATCTTCTGACACTAGCAAGAGACGGCTTTCTCTAGAAGCATTTCTGCCTTCAACCGGATAAAGAAACTAAACAGAAAATTTCACAAAAGAAAGCAAAAAACCAGAGTAGTTTAGAACACTTATCTAAAATGTTTTGGGGTTTTTTAACTGGATATTTACGTATTTTTAAATTAAATCAGACACACTAATGATACTTAATTAATAAAAATAGCCATGATTACATACTAATAGTCACCAGTCACTATAACTGCAAACTTTGGAAGACTGAAGAGAAATAAAAAAGCAGCCTTCATGTTGGAGAAATATTCTATACCAAACACATTATGAAGTTTCTTTTATTTATCTCTTTGAAGAAACAGGGGGACATTATCTCTGTAAATGTTGCAAGATAACATATTTCTGCACTAAACCATGTTTTCTCTCTAGCAAATTAAAAAGGTTTATCTTTAGATTAGTTGAATACTTTACCTGTACTCGAACACAGCTATCCACAGCCTTCAGGACTCTCACATTGTTAATGGGATGAATTTCAATTAGCAAGGTTAAATACTTGGATACTGCAAAAAAAACATGTTTTAGATAACATTCTTTTATGTACACAAGTTTGTTTTCTAAACAGAAATTTAATGAGAAAGCAAAAAGGTACAAAATTTCAAGCTGTATTAAAAAATCCATTTGCAGTACCTGACTGTAAGAGCTGACTTGCTCTTTCTTCCTCTGTATATTGACAGAAGCTGACTGCTGTGGGGAGAAAACACCAACACAACCACAGTGAGTCTGAATATTTGACATTAATCTTATCAAACATCCTTGAAGAATGAGCATCACCAGTCTTTTACCAAAAACATATGTGTTAAAAGAACACCAGAAGCTCTTCTAGATGTAGCAGGTATGCACAAATGCAGGAGTAAGTGAACAAAGGGTCAGCATGTCTTAGATGTTTTAATAAAACAGCAATATTGTCACAGCTCTGTCTTTATGTTGTTACCCACATTATCTGATGACGGATCCACTAAAATTCATAAACTGCTGTGGGCAACACATAGGTCAGAATAGATTTAAGTAATTCTAAACCCAAATGTATCATCCTACTAAATTAAATCTTTACCAAAAAAAAATTAATGATAAAGCACATATTTACCCAATAAGGTCCTTTCATTGTTGATTGAACAGCTGATAATGTGCAGATTCTTCTCAAACATATAGAGGTGCTACAGAGGAACACAGTAATGTTAATAACAGCTTTTTCAAACTCCATGAAGGAAACCATCTAATTACTTCTTAGGAAAACACTGCTGTCCTACAGTTTTTATCTTTAAGCCATATCTTTTCATGCCCAGAAGAACCACACTTCAAGCTTCATTTGTGACTATTCTCCTTTTTCTCATGTTTGTTTTTTACTGGTTCTTTTGAGCTCTATGTTGCCACTAGAGCAGCTTAGCAGACTTTTATGTAAATAGGAAATTTCACTCATTTCATGCTATTATGGGGACACTGTCAAAAACCTGTTATCATGATTTTAGTTACCGAATTGCAGTATGTTCAGTTTTAGAATAAAGTAATCTCTTAAAATGGTATCACCCAACAGACCAAGAATACACATATAAAGAAAAGTCCAAACATATAGTTCTTGGCACATGTGTGCAATGTGAAGAGGAGTGGAAAGGACTTGTTGTTTAAAAGGTTGTTTAGAAATAAAGATTGCAGACATGATGCTTTACTACTCTCCAGCCTTTCAGATGTCCTGCAATGTGATGCATTCTAGCACTACTGAGAATCATCACAATACCCTCTCCAGTATCTTTTCTGTTCCCAACAGGGATACACTCCTTAAGGACATAACACACTGTGTTGCAAAGCATCAAAATCTGAAACACTACAGTACTGTTGTCACCAGAGAGGAACCTGGTATTGCTCTCACCTCATTTTGTTTCGTTTGAAGATCGTACAATCCAATGTGAGTGTTTCTCTGGTTTCCCTATGGATGGAAACAAATTAGCACTAGCAATATAAATATACACAAAGTTAAACACTGCTCTTTCTTTTTTTCTACCTCCCTGTTCTCCCTGCCCCTTGACACACATCCTCACACACTTCCCTGTTGTATATATAAACAGACAGTTAATTATCTCATTCCAAGAAAGCAAATTCTAATTCCAAAGATTTATTTTTTCCTTTTAGAACTAACACATGGGATAAAGCTGAAATGTGGCCAATCCACAGCCCACAAGCCATTCCAAATGCTTCTCTCTCATTTGCTTTTAAACTGGTTTTATTTACAGGCAAGAGGGCCAGGAAGAGAGAAGTCTGTACAAGAATCAATAGGGATGCTCTGACCCCAGGAGATTTGAGACTAGTATTCTGAACCTCACCAACTTGGTGTGTCATTGCTCCAAAAGGGAGCACAGAAACATAAAACATCACCAAAAAAACAGCTCCCAGTGATCTGGCTGTAGCCTGGAAAAATTATTTCAAGTCTGCCTTAAGAAGTGATTGTTTGAAGGCCAAGTATTTTATATGCTCACCATTGGCCTTCTGCCTTTAAAGAGTAACATAATATATATCCTTTCTAACTTACTGATAATTAATACACAAGGACTTTGTTTGGGGCACTTACAAATGTTTGGGACTGCAAATCAGAACTTTACTACTTCTTAATTTTTACCATGCCTTAAATTTTCCAAATATATTAAAAAAGAAAATTCTGCTTTGCAGCATATACTAGATAGCAAATCAAACTGATGTGTATTAACATACTCAGAGTATAGGCACTAAACTGCTAAACTACTGAAATTAAATCCAGCCACACAGGCTTCTAGTTCCACAGTGAGCTTCATTGTTTTTAACAACTGCTTAGGGGAAGAGGGGAGAGATCCGTGGTTATTTACAAATTTATGGCAACTTGCTTTGTGAAGTTGAAACAAAAGCCTGAGTATTTGCTTCCTAAGGGGTCTATTTCTGAGTGTCTCATTATTGTTGTGGCAATGACAAAAGTCTTTGACTTCTGATTTAAACAAGGAAAACAAAATGTCTTTATATTAAGACACAGGCTCCAGGCCTCCTAATTTAGGATTAAGCAAGTGCTTTCACAAATAACTGGTTTTTTCAAGTGTGTCTGAAACATTAACACCATCTTACTTATACTGAAAAATACACTTTACAAGACTGGTAACAGAACTACATCAATGCCCATGACCATGCATAAACTAGGATACTTGTTTTCATGTGCACTCTGAAGATTCTTGCATTACCTTGCAAACAGAATTCACTTCTGTTAAAAGTACCTCCCTTTTCACTAACTATTATTGTCACAAAATATAGACACTGTCAAGACCACAATGCAACATAATACTCTAAAATAAGCTTGAACATAAAACTCAGTGTCCACCTTCCCCTGGTTTCACACAGAATACACTTGACTGTCTCTCACTTAGAAGACAAAGGGATTCTATTTGTATCTCTTGGATAACAAATCAGGCCAGCTCAGTCTGGCTTACATCCTCCACACCATCCACCTCCCAAAGAACAGGCTACAAGTGACCAGTTCCCGAAGCTCCACCAACTGTTTTGACCAGATCCCTACAAACTACAGCAGGAGCTTGGACACCCAGCATGCAGGCAGACACCTGCATTTAGACATGTGAACCCTGAGCTACAACTCCTCCCTTGTGCCAGCTGCAAGAGCCTGAAGAGCACACAGTGCAGTTAGGCTGTCAGAGACCCAAAAAAGCTTAGTGTGAGATCCCACAGGTGCTGGAAAGCAGCAACATCACACACACAGAGTACCAGATCTACTGCTGAGCTACATGGTTACCTGCATTAAGTCTTCTGGAGTCTTAAGCAATGAAAAAACCCCAAAATTTGACACACTTTTTAGAATTGTTTTTATGGTTGCTGTTGTCTTGTACAGACTCCCCTCCCTATGCTTGTACTAAAGGAAATATCCACCCACAGTGAAAGCATATTAAAGTTAAAGCCTTGATGAAGGCCTCACCTCTTCCCTTAACCCCAGGGAAGCTGGAGAGTTTTAGCTTTGTTGAGCAGAGGGGAACAAAAGGCACCCCTACTCTACTGGAGTTCATCTCATATCTGTACTCCTCAAGAACCAAGATCCTCCAGGATCCAGCTGGATCTACAGACTCCTCTGAGCTGCACAGACAAGAAGCAAAGCTTGTCTCATCAAAGGAACAATGAGAAGAAGACAAAGTTTTTTTTTTCATTAGAAAACTCACTTGGAAATAAAACTAAAAACATACCATGGAGAGCAGAATCCTATGTTAAGAAGCCATCTCTAGATACTTCAAGATATCAAATAAACAGGGTTTACTCTGGACTACTTGCTATAAAGTATTATGGATAAATATTAAAGAAAGGTATATGCAGAAACAGTGTTAGGTAAAAGGCATCTTAAGATATTTCAGTACAAGAAAACATTTAACTAAAGCACTGCACATGAATTTTATAGCTAGGCTTCACTAAAAAATTGAGGGTGAAATTGTGTGGTGCTTATGAAATGTTTTAAAGAAATCGCATTTCACTCATGGGGAGATTCTGGGCCAGCAAAAAGCAAGGGCAAAAACCCTATGGACTTAATCAAGTGAGTACTTTACTCTCCATTTCATCATTCTTAACCTCTGTCTGAAGTGGAGATGGGTATTGTCCCACTGCCAACCCCCCCCAGGTTGTAATCAGTTGTGTTTCCATGTTCTAACACTTACTGCAAAAAAAATTTAAACTACAAGAACTGAATTAGATTCACATAATTATTCTCAATTATATTTTTATTAAATGCCAAGATGGACTTACCTTCCAGGTATAAATAATTTTTCCATTTCTTTCAACATTTAGAACATAGAGTGTTGATGAATTCTCAGAAGTGTCTGAAATAAGAAGTACAAAAAGGCACAGGATATTCATTTCAGCTGCTTCATCCTATAATTTATGCACACTTTAAGCAAATATGCTGAATACATTTTTACTTGTAAATACTTATTTGCATATGACAAAGTTACTCCCTTCTGGAAAAAGAGAGAGTACTTCTTACACCATGATTTCAATCTGATAAACTTCAACACAGATAGTTAAGGGACATCAAAACATGCAGGAAAAAAATTATTTTTGTAAACTCCTACCTCTTCATTATAATTATGATTACAATGACCACTACCTCTTGTTATGAAAATGGAATGTGTGCAAAGAATAAAAAAAAACCAAAACAAATCAAAATTACCCCCTTGCATTTACTCACTATACACAACATGGGGTTCAAACAGTTAAGCCTCCAGACACTAGAGGAAGAGAGAACTAGTCTGAGGAAAACATCATTTACTCACATGTGTCCCTTCAGCATCAAAAAGGAAAGCATGAAAATCAACTACATCTTTAGACTTTAGTTCTACAACACCACTGCTCCTGTGTCATTCTTAGCCCCTCCTCCAAAAGAAACAAAAAAAGAAAAAAAGCCCACCAAAATCCAAAAAGCCACAAGACTAAATACCATATAGAGAGATATGCCACCTACCTATAAGTACAGGGAACTAAACAATGCAGGTAATAACAGCAATAACAAAATTATATGGGATGTGAATGAGAGAGTAGAGTTAAAATGGAAACAAACGAGCAGGAAACTGAGACAGACACAGAAACAGAAGAGTGTATCTGGACAAAGCAGTACAAATAAAAAAGAAAACCATCAGAAAAAAGAATAAAATATTGTACTCAAGATGAGAAAAATTCATGCTTTCCTGATGCTGCTTTTATGTTTTCTAATCACCACAGACATCAAAAATATGTTTATCTCCAACAGAACTTTTACTAGAAGTGAAAATTTTGCCCTTAGTAAGGTTGAAGCTGTATGATTGGTTTCAATTTTATCATAAAGGTGGCCTGCAGTTCAGTAAGCATCAACATAAAGAACTGCCCACAGCCCTCTGCAAGCATTAAGTCAAGTCTGACACTATTTACTTGGCAGTTATCATGAAGTGTTGATAGAAGGAAGACACTTAGTGAAACTTAGTTTAACAAACCTGATACTATAAACTGGCTTGTACAGCTTGCAACGATAAGGGAAAAAAAACTGTTTTCAAGTATTATCAGAAGAAAGTAAATTTTCCATTTTGTTATGGGAGGACAATGAAAACCCTTCCTGTACATTGAGCAACACATCACTTTCTATTGGTTTCAGATCACTTGAAGTACACTACAACACATTAGGGCTAGATGGTGACAACTGGGAGAGTCTAGGATAACAATATACTCTTCTTTTTTTTTTTATCCAAAGCTTCCTGGAACTTAACCACCTCAAACTTTCAAGATGAGTCTACAGTCTCCACATTTGCTCATGCAATACTCCCTCAGCACAGAATTTTGGTAGAGAAGAAGGTCCATGAGCAATCTCCATGTCAATGAATTTACCTATCACCTGACACAGACATCTTAAAGGTGCTGAAAAAGTTCTGTGTCAGAAGAGTTTCTCTTCTGAAGAGAACAGTCAGTGGGAATATGGAAGCAAAGAAGTGGCAATGGTCTCTGCCCTTGGAAAGTCCTGCAGTAAAACCCAGCACATAGAATTAGAACTTCTTCCTCATACCACAGCTGAGACCAGCAGATGAGGGGCTGCAAAAGAACCAACCCAGCCCGCCTGCCCAGCACACAGCTTTTACCAACATAATCAGGAGAACACAGAGTGTGATTTCCTGAAGGCCACTATATGCAGCTCACATCAAATTAAGTGGAATAAAGAGAACAAGCCTGGTTCACTTTGCTTGCCTCTCCCTTCCTATCATCACAGCTACTCCCAGCTCTCACACGATTAGCAGTTCCCACATGCTATCAAGTGCTTTCAAGTTCTTAGGAAAGAAAAGAATAAATATGAATAAGTAACATCTGCAAACACCAACACAAAAGTACCATTACTCCTAAAAATTACTTGTTTTCTGTGATTAGATATTTCTTTGATGTTTAAATTAATATTTTCAAATCCCTACCTCCCACCTTCACATTCCTAATACGACGGCACTGCATGAGAGGGAAAAAGTTACTATATACAGATATTGCAAAATGCAATGCAGTGCTGGTATTTGATCAGATGCACCCTCCAAACTAGATTCTTATGATTCTGTATTATCAGGGACATTACTTAATGAAGACTCTACTAAATTTTTAAAGATTCAATACAATTTTCTCCTTCACAAACACAAATAATTTTTAGACCCTTATGTCATTAACATATAGGTTGATTTATCTTTGAATTCACCACTGATGAACCGATAAATTCACAGATCAATCAATTATGCATGGAGAATTTCAGAATTTTACCTCAGATCACTTCAGTTTACCTTTCAATAATTGTTCAGTAAACGTAGAAAATGTGAACTATTTTTTAACAGATTTTTAAAATGATGGCTTGGTAAATAATTCTCTTATTCTCCAAGCTGATACTTTCTGGTTTGCCACCAAACAAAATCTTATGAGCCTATTTGCTAACAGCCCCTCAATGCGGAAGTAAGTGAAGTATTTTAAGTAAAGTAAAAGGCGTTTCAAGTTCATCACACTTGCATATCGATGGTATTTCTACTGAAGCAATAACTATTACAGTATTACTATTTTATTAGACTAAGGTTTTCATCAGTTTCTGAAAAGCAGAACTGAGCTGCTCTGCAGATGAATAACAAGCAAAAAGCCACAGTGCCAAAAATACGGGAGGTCACTTTTTTCCAACCACTACGCCGAGCGCTCGCTGCGCTGGCGATCGCACGCTGCTGTGACAGCTGACGCTGCATCTAATTTTAAACTAAAAGCACTCGTTTACCAGACACACCAAAGTGTTCAGGCTGTGGGCTTTTTCCTCCCAGAAAGGGGAGTAGCATGGGAGAGGGAGTAATGCTAACCTTTTTTTAATTTTTTTTTTTTTTTTTGCCGGTTGGAGCGGTGCGGAGAAGGGAGTAGGGAAGGAAAAAAAGAGAAAGCCCCAAATATGTGAAGAAGCGGGACGACGAAATAAGCTGTGGAGGGTAGCAGATGTGTAGAAGTGCTTTCGGCATGTCAGAAATTCCTTGAGGACAGCAAACTTGCCCACTTCAAGTCCCGCGGCACCCGAGGGTCGCTCCCCTTGAGCCCCGGCCGAGGGGGGGCCCAGGGGCCGCTCCCAGTCCCCATCCCCCGGCCCCGCGGCCGGAGCTCCCGCTGGTGACCTGCCCGAGGGTCTCTCCGGAACCCGCACCCGGGGCCTCGCCGCAGCCCGGCTCCTCCGCGGGGAGGCGGCCGGAGAGAGGGCGGGCGGGCCGGCCGGAGGGCTGGGGCCCTCCTCGGCCTCCCGGAGCGTTACCTAGAGCCGCGCAGCCCCGCTCCGCCAGCCAGGGCACCACGTCCCTCTGCAGCTCGAACTCGGGCACCAGGCGCAGCACCATGGCCCCAGCCCGGCCCGGCGCCGCTCCGGCTCGGCTGCCCTCAGCCCGCCCCCTGTCGGGGGGGCCGCTCCCGGCCCTTCCGCTTCCTCCCGCGGCGGGCGGCCTCCGGGGCTCCGGGGCTCTCGTTTTCCCCGTGGAGCGGCCGCTCAGGGTCCTCCTTGGGCCGGCTGGAAGAATCACAGAATCACAAAATATTCTGAGTTGTAAGTGATCCACAAACATCGTCAAAGTCCAGCTCCTGGCCATGAGCAGGTCAGCCTCAGGAATCATGAGGCTGATCATCAGGCACACCATGTGCCTGAGAGTGTTGTCCAAACGCTTCTTGGTGCTGTGACCGCTTCCCTGGAGAGCCTGTTCCAGTGTCCAGGCATCCTCTGGCTGAAGAACCTTTTTCTAATATCCTAACTACACTTCCCCTGGCACAGCTCCAGGCCGCTCCCTCCTGTCACTGGTCACCAGAGACAGGAAGGGTGGATCCTTTTGGAAGCTTCGCCTCAGAGTGACTCCAAGTGCCTCAGACAGCAACCTGTCAGTGAGGCCTGGAGCTGAGCTTCAGCCGCCTGGTGCTCACAAACCAGGAGGCCCTGGGATGAGTTGCCCTTCTCGTGATCCCCCAGGAAGCATTAGATGTTTTCCAGAACTTCAAGTAGCACTCCTGTTTTCTGAGGCTGCACTCTGAAGTTGCTGGTTGAATAGATGGAGTCTCTGTCTCTAAACTGCTGGCAAAGCTTGAGATGTCCTCTCAGACTAGGCCCGGCCTGTTCTTGCTTTTCATCTGCAAAGGAGGTAAAACTTCATGTAATCTTAGCGGGGGTTGTAGTTTGTTTGCTTGGGGTTATTTTAGCTGTTGAAACTATTTGTAGCACTGATAAGGTGCTACTCCATGGCTATCTATAGTCTGCCTAATTATCATTTTTCTTCTGAAATATGCTGGCTGCTACCAGCCAGCTAAAGCTGGCATAAAAGTGGAGAGAGGCTGTGAGGACACACACGAAGCTTGACGTACCCGAATATGGAACAGCTTGAGCCTGTTCTAAGAGCTAATCCCTGTACCAAGTTTTTCCCCATCGTTGCTAAGATCTGGAGCTATGAAAAGGACAGATCAGAATCAGGTATGTCTGCAAAGTGTGGATGAAAGGCAGGTTGATAATCAAAATGCAAAGCAAACATGTTCTTCTTCTCAATCTCTGTATTGCCAACTTTTACAATTTTACCACAAGTTTTGTATTCAGCCTTTTCCCTAAAGCTCCTTAGATCAAATGGTTGTGCAAGAATTTCAGCTTATATTTTCACTGTTGTAAAATAAATCTTGAAAATGTTACTGGACTATTTATTTCAGACATAAAAGTAGAAAACAAACAAAAGGTCCCAAATGGATGCATTTTTTGAGAGAAAAGATGGGGCTAATTCATGAGTATGAGTGACACAGCTGGAAATGACACAACTGGAGGGGCAAGCAAAGGAGGGAAATGAAGCCAGTGAAATGACTGATCCTGTAAGTATGTGCAAAAGGGGAGATTTTCACATGGAGAAAGTGTCCTGTACCCAGATCTAGAGTTCATGCTTATTTTGTAAAACTTTGGGTTTTTGAGCCATCAGTCTGTCTATGCACATCAGAGGCCATATCTACAGGCCCAGAACTCTGGGCTGAATTCCTAGAAGCACAACACATTCCTCAGAAACCACAAAGCTGACCCAGAGTTCTTCAAGTAATAACTCAGTATAGTGTATCAGGCCATCTCAAACCTGATACATAAAGTTAAATGGTTGATGCAAAAGCCATAAGCATCTAAGAAAACCCCTTCAGTAGTCTTTGAATGAAGAGAGATGAAAATATTTTGGTAACACCTCCCAACATTGCTAGATGGAGAAATAAAAACAATTTGGTTTAAAAAAGCAATCCAATTTCTTATTGTCAAGTGAAATTAATGTTATAACCCATTTGTCACTTTTGCTTGCATCATGAAACCAAATTGTGAATTTTGCTCTCAATTTATACTCAGTTTCCTTTTCTGATTATCTGACTCAATTTTGGTTTTTAGTTCCAGTGTGAAGCTGTGCAGGCACAGGAGCTGATCCCAATGGAGCAACTTCCAGGAGTGGGATGTGAAACTAAAGCTCCCATAAAAAATAGGACAAATTAAATTTCTCTATTTTCTTTTTAATCAGAAATCTGTTCCTGCCTTAACAGGAAGATCTCCCTGGAATTTTTATCTGTATTTAGTCTTGACCACAGGGAAATCGGTAGACAGCAGTAATGGCCCCACTGATTGCATTGTAACCATCATCAGCATTATTTTACTGCTAATAACAATTTTTGTGCTAACTTCCTGTGTGCCTATAATCCCTTTTCACACAGTTCATATGGCAAGAATTAAAAAATTATACTGTGACACAAGTGTGAGTCTGATGAAGCATTGCCCCCTGACACGGCAGTGACGAGTGTAAGGCACCTTTCAGCTCTCAACAGAACAAAGCTTTGTTCATGGACAAAAACACACAGATCCATAAACCATCGATGTGTTCCACTTTGGGAAATTATACATAAGACTTCTTATGAAGAATGAATATCTGAAATAATTATTTAAGCACATGACAGCCTGGCAAACAGTTCATTACATTTTTGGGAAGTACTGCTGACTGAGGGCAACCTCTTTTCCCGCCAGTCCAGTAATAGAGGGTTTATTGTCATCATGTCTAGACAGTTGTTTCCTTGAATATTTTCATCCAGTCAAACACAAAAAATATACATAAATTTTCTTCCTGAAGTTGGTGCTTAATATGTTTACTAAATCCTCTTGGCAACACAAATAAGTTGCAATCTGAAATCAATATTTTAGTAGTAAAGTATGTGATTCAGAGTTAGTAGAATAAAATACCTTTATTTCCATGTGTGAGATTACCTTTTCTTAATCTCTTTAATCACTGAATATCAACATAGATTGGGATTATTTCACTGAAATCAGTCAGCATCTGTTATGGAAGCCAGTGCTTCATGGAGAAGCATGTATGCTTTGTTTAATAATTCATCATAGGAAATAGTCTTTCAACTACTAATGAAAAAAATATCGTCTTGTTATTCATGCTCATGTTGAACAGCACCTTCTTCTAAATGGCTTCATTGAAGTCAGTGACATGCTTAAGCCAGTAACATGAGGAGGCTCCTGAAACAGTTAAGGTATTCCTCAAAGTGAGGGAGGGGAAGAGAATGGGACTTAGGGAAGTCTCTGACTGTCATCCAAGTGGCCTTTTTGTTTCCGCTGCTTCTCCCTCCATGGCCCAGGCTCTGAGGCTCCTTTGTTCCTTCCAGAGACTGACCCCTGCCAGCGCTGATGAGAGCCCTGTGAGCACACACTGTCTCAACAGCTGTTGGAGGAGCTCTTGGCTCTGTGTTTATTCTTCCAGCTCCAGCCTGATTGGGATTCATCAGTTGGGTTTAGAAACTTGGTCTTTTTTCCTTTGTTATCTTTCAGTTTTGACTTCATTTTGAATTACAAGAGGACAGTGTCAATACTTTGCAACAGAGTTGCTACTCTCTTGGGAGCCTGTATAATAATGCATATATCAGCAGATCAGTTCAAATTTCTTTCACGTTTTAGATGTCTTTCCATTATAATTTTTATTGTAAAATGAAAGAAGTATTTAGCACAAACGCATTCCTTCAAAATGTAAGGTTGCAGCACTGTGGAATGGAGACTATAGACAGGGACAGGACAGGATGAGCACATCAGTCTAACTTTTGTCTCACTGAGCTTCAAGTGCTTTGAAAATATGGTTCTAGTGTGAGGTTTTTTGTCTAGGCTCCTTCTAGTTAATGAGGAAATATAAGAACTCCAGAGAGTAACTGATACTACCTGGTTTTAGCAGTTAATTTAAGGTGCATTTTACCTGAGTGTGGAGGCTGGTTCTCCTGTCCCTTCACTTTTTCTCTCATGCCTATTGGGAATTTGCCGCTGAAGACCTGGAGGAAAGTGGCACCATCTCTTCCCATGTCTGCCTCCAATTAGATCATATCCAGTGTACTATAGAAGGGGGCCCTGAGGATGCAGTTTGATGAGCAGCTGATCTAACAGCTCATGACTGTTGAAAGGATGGAGCCAGGCTTCATTGCCTTCTTGTTTTCTTCTCCCTTCCTCATCCCCAGGTCACTCAGCCTCTTTCTTCATTTGCCAGCTCTCCTGTCCATCCAACACCTCTGTGATCCTGCTGTACTGGCTAGCACACTAAAATCTATTTACTTTTTTTTAGTGGTTTAGTTTTTTAACCAGCTTAAGAAGGTGTCTCCTGTCACAGAAGGCTTTTAAAAGTCCACAGCCATTACAAAGGGAAGTGGTGGTTGTGTGGTCCTGGCAGCAGGGAGGGGAACAGAATAGATCTCCCTGTACTGGTGGCAGTGAAGTGTTAGACCCACATGGCTCATCCAGACCCTTTGCAAAATGCCTTTCTCTGACATTCAAGTTGAAAGAAGCTGTCATTCTTGCCCAGCCCAGCTGCTGCTGGCATAGTTTCCAGACCAGAGAACTAATCCAACAGAAAATTAACCTTGAGGGGAGAAAGAAGATGGAAGAGGATGTTTTCAGTAATGTCAGCTATCTATCAATGTTACTGAACCCTTATGTCAACAAAAATGAAGTTATTCTACAAATCTGGGAATAAACCACTCATTCTGGGCAAAAGACCTTGGGGAAACTGCTTTTCCTGATGTTGGTGCTCAGGTTTCTGCCAAACTACAGCCTTAGGATGTGGTTAATGGTAGTAGAGGCACCTGTTTCCTTTGACTTACAGTAAAAGGAGTCTAGGTATAAATTTTTAGTTGATTGAAGTCAGGTGAGTAAAACCTACTTTTGGCCTCCTTGGCCTGCTCTTCTGTTTCCATCAGGATCAATAGAAACCACTGGGTTTTTATACCTTATTTGTATACTCTAACAACCATTTCTTTGATTCTGTGCAACATTTTAATACTCAAATTATTCTCTGAAAATCTGAATACATTTCCCTGGCACATCCTAAAAATATCTTTTATTTATTATATGCTGGTTCCCAACAAATGTCACATTAATAAGCAGAGAGGCTTGGGTAGGTGTACGTCATCAGTCACGCAGTGGTTTCTTCTTCCAAAATACTTCCACAATTAGGTCTGACCTCTTTTAACAATGAACTATTTATAGGATTCATAAGGGCCTTATCCTCCAACCCTGACTCAGCCAAAACTCACCACTGACCTTGACCTCCTGTAGTCTATTCTTGTAGCCTTACTCATGTGAGGAGATTTTATTCACTGACCTGACTTGGGGAGTGTATTCTCATGAGTATGATTTTGCAGGCTTGGTTCCCAGCTCAGTGGGACATGGTAAAATGTCACAGAATCAATTCCTGAGATGGATATTATTTTTGCAATGTTATAACTACAAAAATAAGGGCAAATATGCAGCTAAGTTCTGCATACAGTACTAGAACAATAAATTGAGTGTTGTTACATTAGGTGTGTACAGCTGTAAATGAAAGCATTAAATTCTCATTTTGGAAGACAGCACATGTACTTTTAGAAGAAAGCAGTCACTAGATTTCTCAATCATAAGAATTATTACTAAAAATAATTGATTTTTTTTCTCAGGAAGGTGTAATTTAAGTAGAATATTATTGCAGTGTTAGGCGATTACATTAGCACAGTATGACAATGGCAATCTTTTTTCTTATTTTTTGTGTCTTTTTCTAAAATACCTTCTAACTAGTGTTGATTTTCCTAATAGTTTTCTGGTTTTCATTATGATGCAGGATGATACATTTTAGAAGATAGTATATTGTCGTTCGTGGGTCTGGGTAACAAGATATATTGTCTATATAAAAAAATTACTCTTAGCAGTCTATTGTGTTTCCATTTGTTTAGAATCTCAGAATCATTAAGGTTGAAAAAGACCTCTAAAATCATTTAGTCCAACCATGAATCCAGCACCACTGTATTCATTACTAAACAATATCCTTAAGTTCCACATCCACACAATTTTTTGGACACTTCCAGGGATGGTGATTCCACCCCTTTCCTGGGAAGAATGTTCCAATTCCTGACCACCCTTTTAGTGAAGGAATTTTTCTTAATATCAGATTTAACTGACTCTTCCCTAATATCCAATCTAATGACTCTTCCAATTATAAACAATGAAGTTATGTATATTTGTTGTGTCTTCTTTAGAACACATATTATGTTACACATCTCTTTCTTTTTACTTTCATATTTTCTCACTTTTAAGTGGAAGAGTCAAAATTTTTAGGTGCTTTTATAAATCCCCAGTGGTTTTTTTATTCACATTTGAATCACTTATTTTCCTATATTTTGTTGTGCATGGTGAGACACTCTTTATTAAGTAGTGAATCATCAATGTATTATATGGTGGTTTTCTGTAGGTCCTATATTTTGTTAATTCATTTGAATACAAGCATGTAATGAACAGGTATCTCCAGTCAGCTGTCTCCTGTGATGCCCAAGCCTTTTTCTTGAGTGGCTACAATAAAGAGGGAATCCATGATCCTTATGAGTATTTGAAGGAATTCTTTCCAATCAGCACTGTTGCACATTTATCAGCATTTGACTTTATCTGTTTGTTTTGCCAGTTAACCTCATTCCACCAGCCCAGTCCTGGAGACATGTACATCTTTCCATGCTTCTGAAGAACCACAAACAGCAGAAATTGCCCTTTCTCGACTCTGTTGGAAGCTGAGACTCAGCTTTTATTCTCTCCCAAGGTCAGGCCAAAAGGAAAGCAGATCATATCTACCTTGACTGTTCCATTACTGGCATCAGGAGACAGTTCTGCTATTGGACCCCAAGACATTTCCTATTGCCTTGGTCACTATTTGCAGACAGTATCTACAAGGGGATTTACGTGTTTTTCATTTGTGTGAAGGCTCCATGTAGATAAACACAACTCTTAGACCTGGGTGCAGCACTTTTATCCATTACAGCTCCTTCCTATAGCTCTCATGTTTAATGCCCATTGACCCGAATGTCCTACAAACAGGAGTCTTCTTACCTAGTCAGTTCTTTTTTCCTAAGGTCTGCAGCCTCCCTCCATTCCTTATATAACAAGCTGCCATAGAGCTCTGTGCCAGGTTCCCCAAGAGCACATACTGGCCAGCCTCCCCTTCCACCTTTTCCTCTGCACACTCCTCTCTTTTAACCCCAGCCAGCAAACACAAGCATTGCAATCATCATATCTGACTTGTTTACAGCCCAGTCTACCCTGGCTCTAACCAAAGCCTTTTGCTTTCCTCTTCCTCTTTCTCCCATTTTGGGGCACTGACTCCTCATTCCACTACAAATTACATCAGTCCAAAACTGAGGAATGCTGCAACTGGCCTTGATTCTACTTCTTCCCACAGCACTGTTAATTATTCTTGTCACAGCAGGAGTACAGAAACCAAAAATTTACTTAAAATTGCATATGGATGCATTGTTATACCTTCAGAAATGGTCAGTTCCAAATGCTTCTGAGAAAGATGCAAGTAGCCCTGTGGTTGTCAAATAACGATATTGTGCACCTCTCTTGGATGTTAGGTTTCATTCTGATTTCTGATAGTCAGAGACTGATTTATCCTCAAAGTGTAGCATTCAATATTCCAGGGTAATCAGATTAATTAGAACTATACATATTCTCAAAATTCATAGAAATGTTTAATTCCTTTTTAAGTTTTAGGCTCAATGACCTTTTTTATCCACAGTCTAATTACTGGGTACTTGAGAGGTAAGACAGGAGTAAGAGAATTATTTAAGAAACTGCCATCATTTAATTGCTTTGAATTCATTTCAAACTCCTGCTCCATCTTTCCTATTGCACTTGTTCATCTTCTGTGCTCTTTCCTAAGTCAATCACAATTAATCTTTTAAATTTTGCTTTGGAGAAGCTGCTTTTCATGCTGTGGATCATTCTTATTGCTTTTACTGAACAGCTTCTGAGGAGGATCTTTAAAAAACCTTCTTTAAAACGCAGAAGTAATGAATATACACAACTTTTTTTCCCATTTTGTCAGGACGCTCAGGAGTGTGGTTTTCCTTCATGTTTGGCCTATCATGATCATGGTTAGGCCTTTCATAAGTCTCTCCTCAGAGACTTTGTCAATCACTTGACCTAATGATAAAGATTCTTATCCTATAATTCCTAGAAATCTTTTTGTAGCCATATTTTTGTGGATCTATATGCATGTTACTGACTTAAAGTACTAGTAGATAGTTAGATGATTTAAATGAGAAGGTTTGTAGCCCATGAACTTTCTCATCTTTCTCATCTTTCTCTTACAGTGTTGGATGTATCCTGCCAATGTTTTATTTTAAATTCTATGCTATTTCCTCTGTAATCCTTATGCTGTTTTTGTATTTTTATTACAAGAAAAATATTATTGTAATCAATGTTCTCTGCTGGAAAAAAAAAAAAGCGAAACAGGGGTGATTATTTGTTTTGCATAGAACTTCAGACTAATGAAGTCAGTAGTCAGATCAAAGCTTGATCTAAATAACATCTTGCCTCTGATGGTAGCCAGTAATAGATGCTAAGAGAAAGCATATATAAAAACATGAACGTTTTTTTCCTTCTCTTGCAACTCTTCTAGATTATAAAATTAAAGAATCAAGACAATCTGGAATATACTAATTTATTTTTTTGGCATCCAAAAAAGTCTTATGATAATTAGTTTAATAATTTAATAAATGGGAAAAAGTACATCTGTCTATTTAATTCTCCTGCCCGATAATTTTGTGTGGTGTACTGTAGTTTTTAAGTTAAGAAAAATAGTGCATAATCATTCTCACTCAGGATTTTATATACATTTATCACATTTTCATGTGAGGAGGTATTTTCAAGGTGAGGAGTGTATTTAATATCTTTTCATGTAAAATCTATGCCCTACTTCTTATCATCTTTATTAAATTTCTTTGTGTTTTTCTAAGACTCATGTTTGAAAAGGCACAGAGAGGCTTTATTCTTTGTGATTGTTGTTTTTATTTTCTTGGAGTGCCATTGATCCATAATTTGCATCTTTAATATTGTAATAAAGTTCCCTTTGATTTTTCTTATGTCAATGACTTTTTGCTTGTCAAATTCTCACCTAGACCTTCTGATTTCCATTTCGTACTTTATTTTCCGTAGTATCTTTTTGAAGGCATGTAAATGAGTGGTTTGCTTTTCATAGGCACAAAAGCCATCTAATGTTAATTGTCAGTTGTAGCTCACATATTGCTTTTAGCTTTGGCCCCAGGGAAGGAAGCAGCTGTCCAGGACAGCAGAATGGTGGGGACAGTTAAATTGCTGTAGAAAGTCTGTACTTGGCAACATCCTTCAGAAGACTTCAGGAGATCAAGATGAACCCATGAGATTCAACAAGGTCCTCCACCTGGGCTGGTACAATCCCCAGTATCAGTACAGGCTGGTGGATGAAGGGATTGAGAGCAGCCCCAATGAGAAGGGCTTGGGCATGCTGGTAGATGAGAGCTGGCCATGACCTGGCAATGTGCACTCTTTGCCCAGAAAGCCAGTGGTGTCCTGGGCTGCATCCAGAGCACTGTGGGCAGCAGGGAGAAGGAGGGGATTCTGCCTCTGATTAATTTGTTCTCGTGAGACCCCACCTGGAGTTCTGCATCCAGCTCTGGCATCTTCTGCTCAGGAAAGAAACAGACCTGTTGGAGTGGTGTCAGAAGAGGGTCACGAAAATGGTCAGAGGGCTGTAGCATCTCTCTTATGAGGACAGGCTGAGAGAGCTGGAGTTGCCCAGTGTGGAGAAGAGAGGACTCCAGGAAGACCTTATTGTGGCCTTTCTTTACTTAAAGGTGGCTTGTATGAAAGATGGAGAATGACTGGAGAAAGATGGAGAAAGGCCAATGGTTTTAAACTGTAAGGGAGTAGATTGCTTGTAAGGAAGAAATGTTTTATGATAAGGGGTGAGTGAGACACAGGAACAGGTTGCCCAGGTGAAGTTGTGGATACCCCCTCCCTGGAAATGTTCAGGTTTGGATGGGACTTTGTGCAACCTCCCTGCCCAAGGGAGGAAAAGATGTCCTGTACCACGGCAGAGGGTTAGATGATCTTTAAGGTCCCTTCCAATGCAGACCATGACTGGGTTGATTCTGTGTTCATTACTTGCCAAACCCAGTTTCTTACCTGCTCTTTGCCCAGTAGGAAGAGGGTGGCCATGGAAAAAAGCAGTGCCTTGCAGTTGCAGTAGGTTTTACATGTTCACACATTCCTGGTGGGGACTGTGGGTAGGGAAATGTGCAGGGTGGTGCTGGGCACACAGACAGTGGGTCTGTGGCTCTTGGTTATGGGAACAGGAAGCTTGCTTAGTTTTCATGCTCTAAATTGCTTAAGCACCTCAAATTAGGTACTCTATACTGCTTTGTGGACTGAGAGCCTAATGAGGTTAGCTAATGAGTTGTATGTCCCATATTGTGCAGAGTGAATGTTTCTACACAGTTTTGTTTTAAGAACTCCATTAAGAATAGCCTAGAGTGGTATTCTCAGGCTGGGAAAAAAATTACATAAAAATGTAAATACGTTTTTAAAAACCAGTTTTAATTACTTAAAAGCTAAGTGCACCAAATACCTTAATTCTAATTGTCTGATTGCTGTGTGACTTCTCTCTGAAGCGAGGCTACAGTTGTTTAGGTACCTTAAGGACACCTTGATATTTTACTGTAAAAACCTTCAATTTTTAATTTTATTTTTTTTATTTTGCATTTTGATTACTGGTACATAATGTGTATCAATGTTAGTCTCTTTTTCTCAAAATCCTGAAATAATATTTTTGATTCTGAATGTAAAGATCAGCTTCATAGGTCACTTTAAATATCAGGACAACTCAGATTGCCTGAACTAAAGACAGTTAAGTTAGTTGAAAGTAATACACCCTGCTGCTGCTCTTCTTTTTGTCATTTTTGGAAAGGTTTGAAGTTGATGAATGCATGAAAAGTTAGAAAAAGAACAATCTTGCTTAAAATCCAGGTGGAGGTAGAAAATTTGCTCCATGAAACAACCTAATGAAGTAATAATCAGAGTCACCGAGGAGGGCAGGCAGCATCCTGCAGAGCTGCTTTTCCAGCTCACTGATCAGGCTCTTTTCCTTCCACTGAGAAATGCACTGAGGACACAGGATGAATGTACAACATGCAAATCTAACCAGTTGTGGGTGCTTTTCGTAGTTCTCCCATGACCAAGAAGCTAATGAGTAATTTATTTCAGCCTTTTATCCTATGTCTTTTTATCTAAAGATGGGATCCCCAAGGTGTCACCTCCCCCAAGCTGTGGAAAGCACAGAGCAGTAATTTGTAACCTCTTCTCATTTCTTCATTTTCAGCTGTGCTGGTCTGTAAAGCCACCATGTCTCCAGCACAACTGATGGGCTCACCAGGCATGAGCAGTACAATTTTCACTTTCAAATGGCCAGTGCAAGTACATTTGTTTCAAGGGACTGCAAATGCCCTAAGACCAGCTTTCTGTAATTTACCCAGGCAATCCTACTGTAATGACTGCCTTCGCACCATCCTTTCCTGGAGATGTCACTTCCAGGAGAAGCTGAGTGTTTTGAAACATGCTGTTGTTCCTGGAAAACCAGTTTGTTCAGAGCTGACTGGTTGTTTCAGCTGAAATGCCGTGAATTCACTTGAAGAAATTGTGTGACTCCTTCAAACAGTGAAGTAAGAGTCATCCCCATGACTGAAGAGGATGAGTGTGAGTTGGAAGGCTTGGTCTTCTCCAGTGAGGGATAGAGTTTCAAACAAGACTAATGAAAGCACCCAAATCTTCTAGAGAGTTACCTAAAACCCCAAACTTGTGCAAGTATTTAATGAGTGGAGGAAGATGGGTAAGAGTGGTCTGTCTTCCCCACACCCCACCACCCCAAGGTGCTTGGTAACTACAAATACAAAGTAGTACAAAGCAAAGAATGTGTAAAAATAATGAACTCAAAGAGCAAAATTATTACAGCCACGAGCTGGGCCTGCTAGTGGACTAGATCAGGCTTAATAGTCTGTGAGGGTGAATTGTGTTCAGTTGGGGAAACCTGTGGTTTTCTCTTAAAGGTTTGTTTGGATTGGCCTGCATGGATGTATAAAGGTTGCAGAAGCAGGAAAACACAGAAATTACTGCTGGACCTGAAAGATAAAGCTGCAGATTTTAGGACAACTGTGTTCACATAAGGCATGTATCATTTTTGCTTAAAATGGACTATCTTTGAACAGTCAGAAGTAGGTATGTTAGGGTGTCTGAGGACCACAGTAAGATATTTTTGGTTGGTTTGTTTTATATTTATATATATATTTTAAAACAGAAAAAAAATCTTGTGAATTAACTGACCTATTGATGTCATACTGTCCCAGATGCTGGATTCATGTATCAGCTGCTATTAGCCCATGAAGATATAATTGATGCTACTAAGAATTACATTTTATAGCATACTTTCTGAACACTGTAATCCAGTCTTTCCTACCTGGGCTACACCTCTCACAACCCCTCTAGAATACAAAATAAATGAAAAAATAATTAGAGGCAATTGAAAAAATCTTGGAAATATAACTAATAAATATAAAAGCTGGGAAAAAATTCTATGTAGCCAAGCCAAATTAACATAAATAGTATAGCATCTTTAAACTTTATTTTTTTTTTAATTGAAACAATTCCAGAATTAAAGTCACTTAAGGCTTGTCTTTAGGTCAGACTGACTGGAAAATGTTTCAACTTCAATGAACCACTGTTTGGTTTAGTCTGAAACTGGTAAGACCTGAAAAACTTCCACAAAATCTCATTTAAATATAGTAATGCCCAATTTTGGTAATGTAACATGTACAAACAAGATGTTCCATCAGTTCAGTTGGCAATTTTGAAAGATTTCCACTAAATACTCTGCAATCTTCTGAAGCATTTGAGAACCACAAATACTATGGACTTTTCCCCCTGCTATTTAGAGAATAAATGTATCTTACTCTCTACTGTTTTTTTATGCTAGTATTTTTTTATTCCTGCTTCAGTGTGGTTGATACAGTAAAGTTTTTTCTCAGTGCTCATCTTTTATTCTGTTGGGTGCTGGTTGTGCCTTTTGGCCTGTGCTGAAGATTTATTGGTAGAAAACTGGAACATAATTTGGTTTTGGTTTAGACCAGAATTTGATGTAATATTTTTAACATTTGTATTCCAAATTAATCTTTACAGATTATAGTTATGGGCAAAGTATTGCTGCACATTTGAAAATTAGCTTGCTAGACACTAGGTAGACTTACTAGCTAATAGTCTTATTGTGGGAATAAAATTGGGATTTAAGGGAGAAATTAGTGAATTCTATCTCATTATTTTTTTGTTTTGTTTCCTCTAATATGAATTAGAATGACTATATATTTTTGAATGTGTCAATTCAGCTTTCAGTTTCTAATTTTACAATATTAGGTGACCAAGATTGCATTCAGATCAGGGTTTGTATTTTTACACACAGATGTAATTTCTACCATTAAAATATACATGTGAAAACTCAAGCTGCAATTTGCAAAAACTAAAGAAAGCAAAAGTCAGGTTTACACAGATCAAAGGAGTTAAAGCAGTGAAGAGCTTAGTTCCAAGGCTGAGATCTAGCCACTCAAAATTATTTGCCCTCTCTAATGGGGTGATGCAGACACCATGACCGCAACAGGGCATCAGTTTACATTTTGGTTCATTTGAACTATTTCTTTACCAGAAGTGCAGGCAGCCAGCCATAAAAGTGGCCAAACCAGGAATGTATTGTCCTAATGTTTATGAAGTCAAAAAAACCCAAGCAGAAACCCCTCAGCCATTCTGTCCCACTTTTTCAACTCTTCTAAAGTTTTGCAAAGACAGGGTGATATGGAATATGTTTCATTTACAATAAAACATTGCCAGAGAAAATTCTGAGGGCATAAGCCACATTTCTGGAATTTGCAATGACTCAAGTGACCTCTTGTTCTGACAACTACAATTTTAAGCCTGGACTACTCTGATCTGTAATCAAGATAGGGAAAAAGAAACAGTGATGTGGACAAAACAGACAGGACTGGATTGCATCAGAATATGGTGTTTGTTTTCTTGCCTGACCCAATATAATACATAAATTTGAGATAAAGAGTTGTGAGAACATTTCCTTTCTCTTTGATTTAGTCAGTTGTACAATTGTTTCAGGTTGGTCATTTGCTTTCAGGATTGTTTGTATTGTAGCAGACTAAGGGCAGCTGTACCTCTGTGAAATCACGGTACTGAGAAGCTGAATGGGAATTCAGGAGATTGGTGGTCTGGAATTGATCCCCTACACTGATCTGATCAGCTGCATCCTAGGCCATCCTCAATGCAAGTATGCTTAAGTGCTTTTAAAACTTCCCATTTCCTAAAGCCTTTCTAGTCTATGGCCTTCTAAGCTAACCTATTTTGGTGTTTAACTATCCTTTATGTTGGAAAGCATATTCCTAAGGTCTATGCTAAATCTCTCAAGCTATAAAATAACCTAGTTATTTCTTGGTTTTCCTCTTGTAGCCATGAGTAGGAATTAACCATCTGCTCTTCATTTAAGGAGAGGCTGTTTCATTTTTTTTTAACCTTCAGTTATTTAAATGCATATCCAATATGATAAAGTGCAGTAATACTGTAAGGGTGAGGATTTACTCTATTGGACCAAGTTAGTGGTGTGTGCTAAACTGTCCTTTCTGTGTGCCAGCCTACCACCATTCCTTATCAGTAAGAGAAACCCTCCCTTTGGCCTGTGTTTGCACTGGGGCAGGCAGGTGGAGATTCAGTAACATCTTGCCCTGCTCTGAATTTTTGCACTTGTAGTGCAGATGTGGCAAGGCCCTGTGGTGTTGGCAAAAATATGTGTTCAGTGAAATTGTCTCAGGCATAAAATTTACCCCTTACACAAGCGTAACCTCAAAATGAGCCGTTCCTGCCATTGCCTAAAACAGTGGAATCCTATAGACCACAGCAATAGCTTTGCAGATCAGGACAACATTTCATTCATGTTTTAACCTCTTTAAAATATTTGTAATTGCTAAAAGCCAAATTATATTATCATGTAATGCTGAAGAAACTGAATTCTACTAAGTTAATCCTGAATAATACCATTGCCCATAAAAGCGAGTTTGACCTCAATGTGTATAACAGGCAGGATTAATCAATTTAAAATGTCTTTAGTATTTCAGAAATGTGGGATGCTGTATAAATGAAAAAATGTATAAATGAAAAAAAAACATTTACCCCAGTAATCAACATTTGATCTCAGTTTAAGTTATTGACTATAGTTCTACAAAGTGGCTGTGGTCATCCTGCTCTTACTCATTGCTGTGTAGAGGGATCTTAGTGCAAACATGGTAAATGGCAGTAGTAAAAAGTCTGGGATAGTAAAAGGTCAAGAGCAACTCAACAGAACAAAATTATCCCCAAGAAATAAAAAGTACATTTCAGCAGGTCCTTTTTCTTCTGTACCCCCTCATACTTTGAAACACGATTGTCACATAAACAGACTGTGCAGTGCATCTGTGGCATTTAAAGAAGCATTTATGGGGCCTAGCTACAAATTCATAATTTGGGCTACCAACTGGCCAAAATTTCAGGAATCACTAACAAAAAGGGATTTTTTCTTAGCTCATTGTTACAGAAAAATCTCCAATGTATCAACTTGGCTGCAGAACTGATCCTGCACTATCTTATCTAAATTGCAGAGAAGCCAGAGAACTCCAAAGTGTGAATATTTTTGCTTTTCTTTAGGTCATTTTTAGATGACAATAACACCTGTATAACACTTCCTTCTCATCCAGCTAGTTAAATGCTGGCCAGATTCTACCCTTGACCATTGTACAAATCATCCTCTGGTATTAAATGAGAAGTGACTGGGTCAGGTGTGAAGTACAGGCTTGGAAATTCTTCATTCCCTTAGCCTCCCCATAGCTCCAAACATCCCTGGTGAGATCCAGCACCACATTCCTGAGTGTGAACTAATGATTGCTTCCCCAAAGGCATGCAGCCAACACAGTCTTATTTACTGGTTTCACAACCCTAAGTCTTCAGCTGAAATTCAGTCAGATTTTTACAGAAAATTCAAAGTAAATGGATATTTCCATGTGGCTTAGAAGAACAGAAGCCCCACAAGAATGGAAGCAACTCTACATCTTACACTCAGTACTCCAATGGAAAATCCAAGCACTCGGTTCCCAGTAGCTCTCAGAGCTAATTTTAATGTAAACAAACTACTGCTTAGAGTGCTAATGTGTTTTTTGCTATGACTTGTGAGACATGTTTCACTGTTTTATGATATTCTTTAGTAGGTGCAATAGCAATCTATTGCCCAAATAAGATTATATTTTCAAAATGCAGTATTTTTTAATGTATGTGCCATTGTTCTGGAAATTTGAATTGCATATAAAAATTAACATGAAATTTTGCATTGTAAATTGGCTTTTAATGTGCAAATTATGATGCATACATGAAAGTTTTGCATCAAAACATCGAGAAAATAGAAATAAAGTGCACTTTTTTCAAAAATGAGCTGATAAGGAGTTTTGTGGAAAATGTAAAATGTGTAAGGAAAGGAGGAAGGGTAGATAAAATTTCAGTACTAACATTTTTGTCACTGCTCATTTACATATTTCACAATTTTTTAAAAAATCAATAAAATGCCAGACCACCTTTTTCTTTCTTCACCTTGACGCAGGATTTTTAGCAATTAGATACTTACTATCTAGTGCAGAATTGCTTTAAGTTGTTACTCCAGATAAAAGTTTTCCAGAGGAAAGACTTTGAGATTTTGTTCTCCCAAAACATGGCGCAGGATTCTTCTTGATGGAAGAATTTCTTCTGCTTGAAATGAGCTTTGCTTCCCAAAGCAGCAGTGGGATGGTGTAGCTTTATTCCGTGCTCACTGAAGTCCGTAGGAAGTCTTGGAAGTCTACAGAACAGCATCAGCCTCATGGGGAACTTTATAACCAGTCAGAAGCCTTTTCTACAGCAGAGCCTTGACTGCAAATTTTTCTTTGCATCAAACACACAGTGACCGAGTCATCTAAATGCTCTGGAAATCTTTGGAGCTGCGAAAAGACTCAGTAGGCTTTGAATTACTTCCAAGACCTTCAAGCCTCTCTCTACAGTTAAACTTGCCCTTGAAGCTCTGCAAATGTGTTGTATTAATTTTTCATTAAAGTTCCTTTGGCTTGTTGTGCATAGAGTATGAAAAAAGTGAAAATATGTTTTCCTTACAGATGCTGTTCTGAAACCGGGCATATGAGAAGAAAGTACATATGAATATATTGTGGAAACTATACAAAAGAATTTAAAAAAAATAAACTCTACATTCAGATATATATGTTGGAGAAAAATCAGCAAAACATCTATACCTGATGTGGTGTTTCACAAAGGGGATGCTAGAGGTCAATGGGCAAGGGTTACCCAGTGTTTATAGTAAGTACATGGAAATTCTTAGATATTTTTTAAAGCTTAAGTCCCTCACCAAAGTATTTGAACGAAATGCAGGCATCATATAATGAAAGAAAAAGTTCTCTTCAGAGTTCTTGTCTTCACAATGAAGGACGCTGTAAAAAATATCTCTACTGAGAAGAACACTCAATTAACTGGCCATAAATAATCTTGGATATGTAGAGATTAGTTTGGGAACCACAACAAATTATTCAGGACAGTGCAGTTTAAAGATGACAGGTGAAAATTTCAAACACTGAGCAGATGTAATGGCTTCTGTATGAATAAACTCACAATAGTTTTGGACTGACTGGCTGGCAGAAGAAAATTAAAGGAGAGATTTGAGAGGGAACTCTGAACTAGTGAATACCATGGGTGTTAGCTATCATTTTCTGGTGATACAGGGATTTAGGACAAATCAAATTAAATCCTCTTGTGCAACAGATTTAAAATGAACAAAGAGATGTACTTTTCCAGGTAACACATGATTATGCTACAGAACTAGATACCGTAGAATGCTTTGGACTGGAAATGCATCATGTCAAGGAGCTGCAACACTCACAGATACTGTGAGTAGCACAGGATGTCAATGTCTAAACCTCGGTTAAGGATGTCCTTAGCAGCCAAGTGCCAGTGCCTGTGGATGCCCTGGCTGTGGTTCTGGCTCATCTCTTGCATTCATTCCCTTAGCATCCACTACTGGCCTCTTTAGAGACAGGCTGAAGGGGAGCTTGGACTGTGACCTGGCCTGATGTGATCAAAAAAAGTTGTAATACCTTTTTTGTTGAAATTTTTGAAAGAAACACAAATAAGTTCATTGAAATTCACTCTTTGACCTCCATGAACATAAATTACCAGCACACACACAAAAAAAAGGGTAACAGTCAAATTTTTAGTGTTAAGCCTTTTAGTGACTATTACTGAGTAATCTTTAACCTACCATTATGGTGGGAGACCCTTAACTGCCCACATTGCATTTGAGGGGAAAAGGGTTTTCATGTATGTTGCTAGATTGCTAGTAGTTAGATGCACATTCATATCTCGGGTTCATTCATCAGACCTATACTTTTTACACTCAATTTCTAACCCTGATTTTATCCTATTTCAACTAGTTTTGTTGGAAGAATTCCAGTTTTATTGAACTCTTTGTCCTGATAGCAAAATTTGCTTTAAAATGTTCCCTCCATCTGTCTAATAAACAGTTGTTTTAAAATGTAGAAAGATTTTTTAAGATGCCTTCATGACTAAGGCTTGAGCCATAAATTTTTTTTATTCCATTTTAGTAGAAATTAAAGACTTAGTGAGTAGAAATCTATATTTAGTAATCACCAACCATAACCCATTGTGAATGATAAAATCAAAAGGTGGCAACAACATAATAGTTGAAAATATTTTGTCAGAAACATTGCTGAAAGGTAGGTTCTTCTGAGAAAAGCAATTGAGATCACTGTTAGGTCAAAAGGAAGAAGTTTGCATTAGAAAAGTGTACGATGAGCAACATGCACAAAATTGTCAACAAAGGGAGTGAGAAGATCAAATATTTGATGTTTATAGGCCATAATTTGCATCAAACTAAATTATGAGGTAATAATATGTAAAAAAATTACCTGACCACCAGAAAACTATTTAAAAACCTTTTTTTTTTTTTTTTTTTTTTGAGACAGATGCTTCACAGAAGAAGATACTTCCTGCAGAAGCTGGAGGTATTTTAAAATGTTAATGCCTCTATGTGCATTTTCTGCCAAGATGGATTATGTTATTCATGAGATTGATTTTGTTCCTGCCTTTGCAAATTATTGATAATGACAGAATAAAAGTGCATATCAGAATCCTCTAATATTAATGTTCTTAAGCTTAAGTCCCAAGCCTACACTTCTTGTGCCTGTGCCACAAAGAGGAGATTCCAAATTCAGCTGCTCTCAGTATGTTCTAAATAAACAACAGCCAAAGTGAGAGCCAGCAACACTCCCGAGCACTATCAGTAATTCCCTGGGCCCCTTTTCTGGTGGTGGATCCAAATGAGAGTCATCCCTCCTCACAGAACTGGTGGGACTAAAAGGGCTGATCTCCTGTGGTGGAAACCCTGGACAGGACAGAGAGCCACAAACATCTGCTGCCACACTGTCCCCTGTCCTGGAGTTGGCTGCAGAAGAATCTCCCACAGAAGCTGGATTGCAGCTGCTACTGGGGTTGTCTGCAATCAACAGGTGTTGTCTTTCAGGCTATTTTTTAGCTTAAAAAATGACTGGAAAATATAAAGGCGGCTGCTCATTATTGATTAATTGCTAAGCTTTTAGGAGATAAAGTGAGAAGAATTGATAATAAACATCTATACCCATGTGTATTTCCCTTTAGAAAAGCCAAGCAGCTGAAATCAATGAAGGCTCCAGCTTTTTGGTGATTGACTGCTTCTGCTGAGCTGGCTACTGAAAGCAGAGTGTGAGCTGGAAAGTCTGATAATTCATTAATATGTGTGAAACAGGTTTCTAAGCTCCTTCACCAGCAGCCCTTGGAGCAGCCTTATGGCAGGAATGGAGCAAATGGAGAACATTTGACTGGGGGAGCAAACTTATGCTCGAGCAGAGAAGGAATTATTTCACATTGTTGTTAGATATCAGAAAGTTTATCTGTGTTCAGAAACAGGCAAAAGCACCAGCCCCTACCCCCCGGGTGAAAGTCACATTAGTAACAGTAAGAAAACTTTCCATATTTCTTTGTGAGACGCATGAAAATCATAATGTGTCTACAAGAGCTTTGAAGTGAGACACAATGATAGGATAGCAAGGAAAACCATCTAGACAAGCTCTGGAGAGGTAAATTGTATAAACAGTTCCTAGAAAATATTCTTAAGGAAGGTTTGGTATCCCTGCTGCCAACTCTTCTGTGAGAAAACCTTTCTCTGTGAGAAAAAAAGGTGGGAAAATGTAACTTGTAATTGCATGTAAAACTGGAGGCTTACATTACTTTTTATCAAACAGGTCTCACTGTTTCAGAGTATAAGATGTAGGACCAAGGTACAGCACAATACACTTAGCATAATCTGCAAATAATCCCTCAGATACAGAGGGAAGTAATATAATGTTTTAAAGAAACAAAAAAATCTTCTGGATAGCTGGTAGAAAACAATCAATTCTTACAGACACCGAAAATAAAAACAGAGAATTGTCTGCAGAAAGTGAATTAGTTCTACAAGAAAAGGAAACAATTCTTGTGAGGAAAATGTGGAGATTCTAGAAAAATCCCACAGAACTCATGCCGGTATTGTGCTGACCAAAAAACATGCAAGAATAATTGGAAAAAAATTAAAATTCAACACAAGGCAGAAACAGAAGAAAAAAAAGTTTTTTTCAATGTACAGAGAATATTAAGGATAAACTTACAATAAGCTTGTGCTAATTTCTGAGGCAGAGCCTGAAAGCATTTGGCAATGGAATTATTCAAACACAGAGATGACCCGGACCTGCTTGCAGCAACTATTGCACTAGTTTTATTAAATGAAATTCAGCTAAATAATTCATTCGTCAGCAAGGCAATTAATAACAACAGGATATCATTAAACAGCAACATTTATAGTAAAGTTGTTTTGTAGAACACATTAAATATCCCAGGAATTTCAGATATTTGAAGGGTATGGAGGTCTCATAGATGCACTTGCAGCCTGTATTGTTCGGAGGTCAACGGACTTGGAAAACTGTGTTGAAACAGCAAAGCAAACACTAAGGCAAATGAACATGATTAAGACTCTATCTTGGTTTACTTCACTACAAAACCACTCCTCTGCACTCGAGAGCCTCAGTCACGTGTGCAGTACGGACCAGGAAGATCACTTTGGAAAAAGAAATTTGAGGGTGTTCTCATGAACTCGAACATCTCTCATTACAGAACTGTAAAGAAGTGTAACTATCTAGCAAACCTTTAGGTCCCACCACCAAGCAGAGACAAAGAGGCTGCTCATTTGCAGACAATGAAAACAACCACCAAATTATATAAAAACTGTGGTTCAAGTCAGAGAAGCCACATCCACTCCAGATAAAATAAAGATATTCCAAGTAGGATTACCGTCCTTCTGTTTTCTCATGAACACAAGTTATTTCTCACTCAGAAATTGTCTGGCACAATATAGAGAAACCGTGTGTTTATCTAAGATTTGGAGGTATGCAGCAACCCTTTTCCTGGGAAATCTGACAGTTGTGCAATGACAGTGAGCATGCACAGTTGTGGAGAGGCTTGACATATGTTAGAAACCCTGGACATTCATGACACATTGTAAATTGTGGCTCCATGTGTGGAGCAGGCTTGATGTTTCTTCAAGAAATGCAGCTGTATGTGCACAGTTTGATAGCACAGCCCAGAAATTCCAGTTTCATTCTGCAGGTGAAGCACAGATTACTGCTGTGCACAGTGACTCGACAGTGACAGTGCATAACTCCAATTCTAACTTGAATAATTGAATAATGGGTAAGAGCAGTTTCATCTAGCTCTGCACCTTGTTTCCAATAGTGACAACCAAGTAAGTTTTCTGAGAAGGTTATGAGGGCTCTCTGGAAGCCCTTCCCAAAATACGTTTTGAGTGTCTGCTGATCAGTAATTCTGTGACTTCCTAAACGGTTTGATGTGGGTATGTATTGAATAGTCCTAGGTGTCCTTTTGTTCCATGAATTTATCAAAATCTTTTTTTGAATTCAGGTACATTTTTAGAATCCACAATGTCCTGGCACAAGTTCTGTTGGTTAATAATGTGATCAGTGAAGAGACAGGTCCTTTTGTTTGCCTGGAGACTGGCATCTTCTGGCTTCATTTGATATCTTCCAGATTTTGGGCTGAAAGAAACAGTTATTTCCTACTCACCTTATTCAGGCCAGTTCTGATTTTACTGTTCTCTAGTATATGTTTTCTTTTTGCAAAAAAACCCTTAATCTATTTTATTGTTATTCATCCTTTAATCACTCCATATCTTTAATCACACTTGTTGCACTTATTCATATCTTTTACAGGACTTCTATATCTGTCTTCAGATGGACACATAACTGCAACACTGAAGATGTGGATATGTCATGTATCTATACAACAGAAAAAGAATATTTTATATTCTTGATTCCTTTTGTAGTGATTTCTAGCAATGTTTGTCCTCATTTGACATTTCTCTATAGTGAATTTTTGTTGCCTAGTCATTACATGGTAGGAAGTTCTAATGTGAGTTTGCAATCATAGCCATAGTCTGTATCATTGACTAATTCAGTGCCATCAGCAAATATTCTCATCCCTTTTTGACACTGTTTTCGGATCCCTTGTGATCAGTGTTGAGCAATGCAGACTTCAGCACAAAGCCATGTGGGACTCCATGTGTGATCTCTTTCTACTGTGAGAGGCAACTACTACTTTGCCTCATTTCTTCCCATCTTCTGAACATTTCTTCATGTCTGAGTAGCTTTCTCAAGAGCCTCAAGGGAGGCAATTTTTTAAGTGCCTTCTGGAACTCCAGACAGATAGTATCAACAGATCTGTGCTGCCAATGTTTTATTGACATGTCAGAGGACTTTGGTAGATAAGTGAAGCACAACTTCTCTTTAGAAAAACCATGCTCACTCTTCCTCATTGTACCATATGTACCTTGATGTCTACCAATCCTGTTGCTTATTGTTTCTTCTATTTGAATCAGTACAGGGTATTGAGGGTCTGCCCTGCAGTCCTGCCTAAAATCTGATATCAGGACAGTGAGCAATAAGTTTAGCAATGGCCCCTTTGGGCTGTCTCTTAGGGAGATGAATTAAATGGATACACAATTAGGCAACTGGATCCCTGCCTTTGAAGCATGTGCAGGAGACAACCCCAAGATGCTGTGCCCATGCTCTGGCACAGGCTGAGCAGTGCTGCCAGGATCACTGCATTTGAGAAACCTCTTAATAAAAACCCTGCTGAGTGTTTGCTCTCCTGTGGATCTCCGTTTTTGTGAGCAGTATAGAAGACAACCATTCATGTTTCATTTAGAATAAAACAAAGCAAAACCAAAAAACAATTCAGGCCACATGGAGATTTGCACTTAACCAAAGATCAGGCTTTTCAGGAATGGTGAATTTTTATGAGTGTATTAAAAAGCTGTTTATTTGGTTATACCAGTTTTACAGAATGTGACTGTTGACTTGACTGGATTTGTGTAACACAAGTAAAGGCTAAAAATTAAAAGGAAATTTAAACCATGAGTATAGATAACTTTGTGAGTGTTCCACTTTGGTAGTTATGTGTGGGCCTGAGAATATTTTGGCTTTCTCTGTTTTTGTATTTAGTATTCAAAGCATTCAGACTTGCTATTACCTACTCATTGACTTCCAGATAGATTATGAAAAAATAGCAAGTGTTTTACTATGTTAAAGGCTCCTTGGTTCTTGGTTGTTTGGGAGAAAAATAATGTAATCCAAAGAGCTGCTAATGGATTCTGCAGGTATTTCCAATAAGATAGCCTGTATGCATATATTGCAGATTTGATCTGTTAAATGTTTGTCAATTATTTGTCTTGTTCCAGGAGACTTCCTGGCTGCTTAGCAGATATATCCTTCCAACACACTGACACAAAACTAATTTGTAAAAATACTAACAGTGAAGGCAGTATGTCTTTCACAGGGCTGTAACTTCAGAAAACATTAGTGAAAGAAATTTGTCTCTTATTATTTTTGTGCATTGCTTGTGATTTTTGCTGTCCTAAATTAGAAATACTCAAATGTGTTCTCCATCATGCATGCTTTCAATCTGCTTGATTATCTCTGTAATGAAAGGCACAACTTTTGTCCTTGTTGCTCTGCCCACATGCTTGTGCCATTGTTTCCTTGATATTGATAATTTATATTCTGTTAAATTCTTTGACACAAATGCTTTAAAAATGCTTAGTATATGCTACAATACCTCATGGTGATTTTTATCTTGCAAATTTTGTTCCTGAAGTTACATCAGTAAAGGAGGGAAAGCATTTCTGTGTTTCTAAACACAAAGTCCCTGGACAATTCTGTCCGGGGACTTTGTGTTTACAACCATCCAGATAGCAGTGAGTGTGAATTTTGCATTTTGATTGAGATGGTTCATATTAGTGTGAAAACAACAAACCCCTCCATTGCAGAAGATTGCCTGCTGATTATGCATCTGGTAATGTAGCAGAATTTATTCCATGTACAGAGAACATGTTGCACTTAGAAAATATAACTAAATAGAATGGTTTCTGACTCTAATCAAGTAGAGTTTCCACTGTGATGAGTAGAAATTGATGCTTACTGGAAGTATAAATTGGTAGAACAATCAGGAACAATAAAACAGCGAACAGTTTCAAAGTTAAATAATTAACCAGCAAACATACAACCAATCAATACTGCAAGCAAGTTATGTTAATGCTGAGATCTTAGCACTTTCAAGAGTGCATGCTTGAAAATTATAGTTAAATACGTGTGCAAAATAGTTTTGTGACTCATTTATTCAAAAAATTACTGCATTTTTGTACATAAGAGCTAAATAAAAGGAGAGAAAAGGATAATTTTAAAAAAGCTAGATAATAATTTTCTTCAGTAAGTGATGCTGAAATGTAACAGCTGCATTGTATTTTGCCCTCATTCTTTGTGCAGATTTCCTTTTATCACAACTGAATCATTCTTGTCTTTCTTTTTCTATTTTAGCTCATCTTTACAGATTTTATCAATCCACTTTAGTTTGCTATGAAGCTAAGAAGTCTGAAGTCTTTACTATGAAAATGGAACAGTTTTAAATACTGGAAGTTGCATGCTAGTATTTTTGGTTTTCCGGATTTGTTTGTTTTGCAAGTGGAATTTCTCAGAAATCAGTCATGAGCACATGATCATTCAATGGTACTATTCAGAACCTTCATTAGTGATCAAAATAAGAATATTCTAATGAACATTTTGGTCTTTTTGGTAGAAGACTAAAGAAGGAAGAAAGGCTGTCCTTGGGGACCTGAGGACTAGGAACAAGGGGGAAGTTAGAGTAAAATCCTTTGCACTGGAGGGCAGTTCTATTATAGCCCTTGTCACAGAGTTTGCATTTACACCTTCTCATCAGCTTCTAGATGGTGTAAAAACCCTTTCCCCTCAGAGCTTGCACATGAATGAGAACATACACCACCTCTACTATATGTGATTCCTCTTTCTAATGGCAGTCACTTGAATTCTACCTCTCCCATCTGGGATATCCTTTGTGTATTTCCAGGTCAGAACTGTGACTCCTGAACCAAAATGTCTGGCTCACGGCCAGGTCTGTTTGGGCTTTTCTCCTTCCACAGCCTCCAAGTTTCTAGGGAAGTTCTATATTCAGGGGGAGAAAAAACTGTGCACCTTATTTATTTACTTATTCAATATTTCCAGTGGGCCTAAGGTGACAAGATTGGATCATATGGACTGTTTTCTCAATAAAGAACCCTCCTTAAAGGCTAGGTCTGTTGGCTTACTTGCTTTCTGGGTCCTATTCCAGTGTCACATAGTCTGTCCAACCCCCCTGCCGTGGATTAGCTGTTAGTGGAATGTGCTAGTAATGGTTTGGATTGCAAAGGAACTTAAAAGATCATCCTGTTCCAACCCCCCTGCCGTGGACAGGGACACTTTTCAGTGGACCAAATGGCTCAGAGCTCAATCCATCTTGGCCTGCCCCAGGGATGGGGCATCCACAACTTCTCTGGACAACGTGGTCCAGTGTCTCATCATCCTCATAGCAAAGAACTTCCTTCTAATATCTAATCTAAACATACTGTCTTTCAGTTTGAATCTATTTCCCCCTATATCCCATCACTACCTGGACTTGTAAAAGTCTTTCTCCATCTTTCTTGTAGGCTCCCTTCAGGTCCTGAAAGACCACAATTAGATCATCCCAAAGCCTTCTCTTCTCCAGATTGGATAAACCAAATTCTCTCAACCTTTTCTTGTACGAGAGGTCCTCCATCCCTCTGACCATCTTGGTGGCCCTCTTCTGGACTCACTCCAACAGGTCCTTGTCATTCTTGTGCTGAGGAGCCCAGAGCTGGATGCAGTACTCCAGATGGGAATAATGACAGCCACCCATTAGAGAACCTTTGGCCATTCCTTGCTGCTGTTCTCAGCCAGCAAGCACAGCTCTGGGAAGTGACATACTGCCCTTGCTTGCCAGTAGTGAAACTCTAACCAAAAAGCTTCCTCCTGTGTCTCCTTATCTTCCTTCAGAATTGCATTTACTCATTGTGTCTTTTAGCCTTCATCCTCAGCAGGCACATGCAGAGGTTAGGGAAGTTTTTCAATAATCAAGAATTTAGTACATACCTAATCTTCCCCATCCAAGAAAGATTGATTCATCTTAAAGAATTTGACTCTCCAGCTATGAAGAAGACCCTGTTAGAAATGATGAGCAGTTTATGGCATAAGAGTAGAGCAAAAGCATAATTTTTCTAATGTAGTAAAACAAAGACAATTGTAATGGAGATATTTTGTGCTGGAAAGAATATCCTTGAAAAACTGACATTGAAAATAAGAAAAAGCTCCGAGAGTTATAGCACTGAGGTTTTGGAATAATCTTCTTGTGTGGCCAGTGGAGGCAAATAATGTGATTTATTTGGAGATGAAGCTTGACAGTGTTATTAATTGCATTATATTCAAGTTTACATGTGATGGCCGGAGCTTGGACTTGGTGACTTCTGCAGTTCTAAATTTCACAGTCTGTATTTATTTATTCTTATGATTACGTTGCCTTTTAGCCAAGTAGAACTTCTTTCTCCTTCATTTTTTTAATCCATTGATGTAGATCAGTTGTATCCCTTTTCAGTCTTCAACTCCAAGTCCTTATTATTTTCTGGAAAGGAACTTTCTTTTGCCCTTTTCACACTAATAGGCCCTCTGGAAGTTACTGCAATCTTCTTACAGGCATATTGATAGAGCAACACTAACACTCATTTGAATTTTTCATTTTCTAAGTCTTGAAAATTCAAGTTTAAAAACGCGTTTACAGAGAGAATTGGCTTTCCTACCTCTATTCAAACTGTTTATTTTTAGCTAAATATTACTGAATATGGAAGCAGTCCAGTTTACATCCTGGTTTGATTTCCTGTTTACATGAGCCAGTCTGGTGTCACCACCGTATTTCTGGACCACTCTGGAAGCTTGTGTGCAGCCTTCCTTCCACCTCCAAGGAGAGCTGCCCTACACAATGGAACTATTGTTGTGCTCTCTGATAATGAAATGTGAATATTGTTGGACACAGTTATGCTGGGCTCATGTCACTTTGCTATAGTGCACAACTATAACAGCAAACCTTTCACTGAAATATGGGGAGAAAACTCACATTAGAGAATAAAGTCAGAACTGTACCCATATTTGTTTGAAGTCAGTATATAAACAGATCTGGTTGTATATAGGGTGGCTCCCTATAGTATAATTCTTATGGGCTTGAGGGAGGTGTGTCTTGAGTTTTCTTTTTTTTTTCCCCTTCTCATCTGGTTTTGTTTCCCAAACTATAAAGCTTACTATTTCCCTTAAGAGACTATTAAAAATATTTTTTTTTTTAAATCTACAAAATAGTTGAGAATCTGAACTGGCCATTATGATTACTAATGGTCATAACAGCAGGCATTTCACAGGAGGGACTCTTAGGGAGCTCAGTTTCACCAGTCCATCTGATGCATTAGCAGTCTCTGTCCTTGTTATTATTTTAATATGTTTTTCAGAAAAAAATGGAATAGTATGTGCATCCAGAGAATGCTCATGCCAGGTAAAAGAGCAGTGTTTAATAATTTTGGCTCAGATTCTGTCTAGCAATTTTTTTTGTTTTAATTTCAGTAAAGATGCATTTTAGAGAAGTGAGAATACTTTAATGCGTACTGATGAATGTAAAACCTGAGACAAACAAGTCTAAGGTTTATTTAAGGATGATACAAATATTACTATGCTAATGGATAAGAACCTTGAAATAGAACTAGTTAATTCTTTTGTTCTCGAGGCTGATTCACAATAACTGAACAAGATAAATTAAGCAAAACTCATTCAGTTTTTAGTAACCTTTTGGATTCATCGATGCAAAATTTCATTCTAAGATCTTTTTTTTCCAAGGGATACTGCAAACTTCCTTTTTATTCAATTACCCGTTTCAAAATCCCATTTTGAACGAGTGCCTCCCATTAGAACATCCAGATTCTCCCCTGGTGTCTTTTAAACACACCAGGTTTTTTAACGATGCTCTTTCTGATGCTCGCAGGCAGCGGTTCGAGAGCGCAGATATCCAGCACGGCCTGTGCACAGCCGACCTTCTGCTGCTGCTATTTCCATTTCAGCCGTGCTGGGCTGTGCCCGGGGAATGCCCTCGGGGAGAGCTTTGTCGCCGGGGGCAGCGCAGCAGCCCGGGGCCGTCAGCCGGGGCCAGAGGCACGGCCGAGCCGGGGACAGCGCTCGGAAACGCTGGGTCCGATGCTGACAGGGCCGGAAGGTACAGATGGAAAACGGCTCCTGATTTTCCTGATCCAATAGCACAAAGCCGGTCTCCTACTGCTTCAGTGGTGACATGTATAAATCACAGTCATGGGGCCTCTCAGCGATGGGTTTACAGTGAGGCCATCGAACAGCAACCATCAGGAGGGAACCCGGCAATTAATTTGAAACCCATATGCTAATTATGTTAATACTGTTAAAAACTTGCAGAAAATCTTGATTGTATCCTGAAATTTTTTCCACTCACAAAAATCAAAGAAGTACCTCAGTCAACAATCTTTAATTAAATTAAATTTAAAAACAAACAAACAAACAAAAAAAAAGCAAGCAGAAAAGCAGAAACATTTTAAGTCTGGACAGTATTTCACAGATCTTTTCTTTTTAAAGCTGGTCGTGGTAGAAATTATGCTGATGATCATAAAGCACACTCTTATTTTTGTTTCAGTTGCATGCTAGCAATACCTAAGAACCACTTTAAACCTCAATGCTGCTTCAGTAAGTGCTGCAGCAAGAACAAAGTATCTTCTATATACTGGAACTGTGTTTGTATGTTACGCTTAGACAGGATTCCAAAATATGCAGTGATCATGAAACTCAGTAATTCCAGTCTAAAATATTTATTACCTTCATAAGAAATGTCACATTTAAAGGATTTTAGCAATATTACACAATGAATCCCAGAAGATGGTAAATGAGTAAATAAAAACTAAGCAAGCCAGGTTAAATTAAATTGCAGTAGGAGTATTTTCAGTGGTAATTACAGGAGTCTGTCATTGCTGAACTGAGGGTAATAGAGGCAAATGTCAAGAAATCCAGCAGCCACACGGCACTTAATGAATATGAATGGAACATATTATACAGACACTGATCAGGTCTTTATGACTCATTTAAAATGAGATTAGTTTCAGGTTTAAATCAGAAATTCAATTTATTTATAGTATACAAAAGATACTATGTATCTTACTCCACTCTGTCGTCCACAACGCCTTTTGTTTTCAAAATTGGAATTTTTAAGACTCCTTGGGAGTTGCCGTCTTTTAGTTTGTTACTTGTAATCTAAGTGGTTAAATTGTAGCTGAAGATCAGCCAGAAAGCTTGATACATTCTTTTTATCCTCTTCGGAAACAAAAGTGACTAAATACTGAAATGTTTTGAGGATAAGAGTATACAAAAAGTATGTGATCCTGATATTCCTGAATGTTTCATTTAACTATTTTCAACCAGCATGAAACATTTTGACATTTGTGGAAAGACACATTGCATTTCAGTTTGTCAGATCAAAGACAAATGTTTCGCTTGGACTTAGTTTTTATGTGTACCCTTGAGCTGTTCAACAGCTTCCTGGCATTTTATGCTCCATGCTCCAGTTCTTTCATGTGCTGAGTCCCTAGCCCAAGTTGTGCTGACTTCAATGGTAAAGACATTTCTGCATCTGTAAGTATAACAGTGCATTGTTTTTCGTCAAAAAGCAGAAAAACATTGGCAAAATTGTTTCCTGTGGAAAATGTAACTTTTACAGAAACAGCATTTTCCATTGAAACACCACATTTTTAGAAAACTTCCAACTAACTGCACTTCAAGTATATTTCAGGAGTTATATAATGAAATCTATAAATGCTAAAATCTATTTTTTATCCTAAATAATTTTGATTACAAAAACTTTTCAGACACCCAGTATAGATAAAATTAATTGAGCTTTCATGTATAGGATATATTGATCATATTTAATTATAATTTCAGTATTACATTATTAATTCTACAGCACCATAAAGTGTTATGGTGCATTATGGTTCTTTTGCACTACCCCAAATAGTGAAAGTCTATGAGTCTGCAGATTATTGCAAAGGGGAGAGGAAATCGGTGACAAAGTGAGCAATCATTGTCATGTGGTCACATGAAATTACAAGGAATATACAAGGTCTTGTTTTGCTGGACAAAGGAGGAATTAAAACTGTAAGAGGTGATGCCCTTACTCAGAGCTGTAGGGTTCTTTCACCCTCCTTCCCATCCCAGTTCTTTGATTTCTATCTGAAACACAGTTTTGGGTAGATATGTGCTGGGTTTTGAACACAGCTCCAAGCCACAGAGGCATTGAAGCCAAACAGCTTTGATGTGAGCCTGTGCTCCATCTCAGCTTGAGGGAAACCTCTGAAGGTTGGTAAACTAGGATGTGTGGTAGTCCCACACCTGGGCAGTACCATGGTATGCAGGCCAGGAAGCACATTTACCAATTTACACCATATTTACCTTGTGGGAACAGGAGAAGCCACCTTAGAACAGAAAAAGCTGTCTTCCTTCCCTGCAGCAGCTGGAGTAGTGTGCAGCAAGGCAAAACGAGATTATAGCAGAGAAGTTGTAGGTGATTCACTTGCTCATCTTCAAGGACCATACTTGTATGGATTGTTAAGACAAAACTAGAATTTTCTTCTACAGATTTGGGTTGAAACTTCCTGTTCTATCTACGGGGTGAGTAATTTACATTGTGTGTCTGTTTTTCCACCCCTCTCCTACAGCCGCACAAATACGCACTCATGCACACATGCTGCATTGGTCAGATGTCTGGGGTTAACACAGACAGTGTGAGCCTCAGATCAAAACTCTGAGTTAAAATGCTATTTTTGCTGCTGAGGCTTTAGGTGTCTGTTCATAGCACAGACATGAGACAACCTCAAGCAGCATTTGCAGGGCTGTGGGAGATAAAACTGGTGCTGTTTGGTTTGCAGCTCTCACAGGTACAGGCACACATGCACAGGCAGAAAATGCCAGGCACAGTTCTCCACACTATTCCTGATTTCTTTGTTTCATATGTACCTTTGTTTTGCCTTGTGACACAAGCCTAGTTTGGGGGCTTTTTTTTTTTTTTTTTGTCTTCTGAGACTATATAACTTTCTTATCAGTTTAATCAAATGAAAGGCCAGGGTTACACGTGCTGGTTTACAGCAGCTTATTACAGTTCAGTTGCAGATTGTGAATGAGGCCAGACTGACAACTGTGTCCTTTCCATGCCAGGCAATAATGATATCAGATTCATCACGATCTTCCTTTTCCTCCTCTATAACTTGGTTGTGTGAATAAATGAATAAAACCATATAACATTCAAGACATCATTAATTGGTTGTGTAGTCTCAAGTATCACTTTTCTGAAGTTACCTGCCATCTGGCACTGGGAGCAGGTTTGCCAGGAAAACTGCTGAGTAAACAGCAACCTTCCTAAGCAGATGGAAATCCAGCAAGGTGACACGGAAAAACTATCTGTTGATCCAAGCCCCAGCTATCCTTGTGGTCTTTGGTCTCTCTCTGTCTTTCCCTTTAAAGGTGCCTTTTGGTATTGCAGAAAAGGAGGTTTGGAGAAGGAAAAGGAGAGGGAAGAGAGGAATTAAAACAAGAAAAGCAGATACCCTTGTGGCTGTTTGGGGCCAATTGATTAGCTTATTACGGAAACTGGTGCAAAGGACATGGATAAGAGACCGAGCTTTGACAGCAGATGTGTTTTGTGCAGAGTGCTCAGACTTCACTAAACCTCAGCACAGAACTGATGCCCTTTCCCAGCTCCTTCAAGTGTCCTTATATCATCTGTATATTAGTTGATGAACATCAACAGCTAAAAACCCAACTCCTTACTAAGATGCTGAAGTTGGCAGCAAGTCATGTGAAAATGCTAAACCTCTCAATTTTCCAGCCTACTCCTCTACCAGAGGTGGCTGTGTCTGTAGCAGATGCAGGAGAAGGAAATGCACGTCCATGCAGCAGCAGATACAGTTCAGGCTCCTATGCTAAATCTCAAAACTTGCCTCCTCTAGGGGGATGGTGGGTTGGTAGGCACTGAATTGGGCTGAGGGTGGTAATGTGCCATAATACTAATCCTGGCCTGGAAGGGGTATTCTTTGGCAGCCTTGCAGAACAGTAATATCTTACACCAACACAGGAAGACCAAGCTTTTTGTAGATTTCTTTGTGAGTAACAAAACCAGAAAAATTGAATGACCAGAGAAGACAACACAATGATTTCCTACGGATTTATTTTCCTATGGACTATAGCAGCTGACTAAGTTCCCTGAGCCGGTTCGATGTCCTGTCCGACCGGGGTTGTGTTGGTGTGACTGCAATCGCCGCACGCTCCCGGGGCAGGGAATGAGCAGTAGAGAAGGGGCGATTGGGCAGGAGTGACTTAGCTGGGTTATGCTTCTCATCTTGGACCTTTAGCATCTGCCTGTGTGACAAAGTTTTACTGGGTCAACAGTATCGCTCAAGGCCGTGTAGGTCTTCACCAATAAAACTACATTTTAAAAGACTTCGCTTGGAATATTTATTAAACTATAAGACTACACATACGCACACCTCTACAACTGCTTTGCTTAAGCAGAAGCTATAAATGTCATCAGGACACCAAACATGAAGAAGTTTAACTTTTCCCTATAACATTAAGAACGAAATAACACATTGCCAAATCCTCCAACACCACGTAAGGCAGAGATTTCAGGCTATGTTTAAAATGGGAAGGCGCGGGGTGCCCGAGCCCTCTCGCTGCGGTGCCCAGGGGTGCGGGACCCTCTCCCCGCCCGGCACCGGCCCGGAGCCCGCGGACACCTGCCGGCGGCACTTCCATGATTCAGCCTTGCCTGCGGAAATTTTTGTTAAGTAGATCTATCTGTCTGCACACATATACATACATATACACATCTATAGTTATATACACCTCATAAAGAATATACACTTACATATATACATATAATGAATGTATAAACACACAGACGTATACATGTACTTAATATACATACATTCAAATACGCGAGGAGCGGTCCCCGGCCGGGTCTCCGCGGCCGTCCCCGTCCCCTGCCCTGTCCCGCCCCGCCATCTTCCCGCTGCCCGGCGTCCCCCGCCGCCGCGCCTCGGCACCGCGGCCGCAGGGACCGCCCGGCACTTGGCTCAGCTGGGGGCTTCCCCCCCGGGGCGGGACCCTTCTGATCCGGGCGTTTCAGCGGCACGCTGCGGGAGCCCTCAGCCCCGGGACGCGGCGCTGTCGCGACTACATATCCCGACATGCCACTGCCTCCCGGCGCGGCGCCGCGGGCACCCACCGCCGCCCATTGTGCTCCAGCCCGGGGAAACCGCGCTCCGCTCCGCTCAGTCTCCCCCCTGGGCGCCAAGTGGTCCCTTCCTGCGCTCCATGAGGCGCCCTTCGGGCGGTCCCATCCACGAGAAACGGGGGGGCCGGCGAAGCAGGCGAAGCGCGGAGCCCAGCGAGCGCTCCCTCAAAG
>VYXF01001502.1:330516-385972 GCA_013397295.1 Polioptila caerulea
TGCGAGCGCTTCCTCGCCCTTGCAGCCCCTTTTCTGCAGGGTTGCTGTCTATGATGTCAGCTGGGGATAATCAGGCACTCCTTCCCTCCTTCTCCTTTTATCTGCCCCTCTAGCTGCCTGCTTGAGATTTCTCTTCCTTCCGAGGAGATGCGTTAAATGTATTGATAGTCCTTGGAGGAATATTCATCTTCCCTTCGCTAACATCTCCCATCCCCCATCGCCGCCCTGCCTGTATCCCTCGTCCTTTCTTCCTTCCAGATCAGTTCACCGTCAGCCTTTGGTTAGCGTGTGCGCTTGGGGAAAAATTCTATTGGAGAATTAGTGCTTTTCCTGGTTTATTTTAGCTGTGTAATCGGGCTGTTACAGTATCTCGTGAGTTTTATCATTTGAACTGGTCGTCTGAGCTGTGAACCATAATTTTGATTGGGCAGATGTTGCTGGCACTTTTCAATACAATTTAAATACTTAATATGAAAATGCAGTCTGACCCACAGAAGAGCTGAAGGAGAGTGGGTTAGTGCCCTCCGTAATCTGTCTTTGTAGCTCGTTTTATTATGCGTCGCTCTTTTGGGGATTGAAAGCACATCGTTAGCCCTTTAAGCTGTCAGTCTGTGCCAGTGGTCTGGGAACAAAAAAAAAAAAAAAAAATCTCATTGCAAATGTCGCATCGGAGATTGTCCGAAATGTGGGGAGGAGGCCGCGGATGTTGCGCAAGGCGAGGGGCGTTGGGAGCGCTGGCAGGTCCAGGGGTGGAAGAGGAAGTGGACTTTGGGAAGTAACGAGTTCATCCAGGGTGGGGAGGGAGCCCGTGGGAAATCGGCCGCGCTCTTTGGGCAGGATTTTGCAAATACTAAAAGTATGCTGCTGAAACATCTGAGCGTGTGGGAAAGGAAGAGAGAAACGTGTGAAATGAAGAACGGCGTTGGAGCGATAGGACTCTTCTATATCTTCACATGAGAGCTTTAAAGGTTACAGAGTCTGACAGAAGCTTTTCATTAAGTCATAGTTTTATGAATATAATTGCTATTTGACACGAATTGACATCTTGCCTTATACTAGTGAGTCCGTCTTGTTCGTGTAAATTATAGATACTCAACAGAAAGTCTGGCCTAGCCTAGTGCAAAATGCAGGACATTTTTAATAATCTCTGTGTTAAGTACTTTGTTTTAGATCTCCTAATCTGCATTTACCATTTAATATCTGATAATTATCCTGATGTTTTAGCTTTGTTCTAGTTAAATGATGTACAATACATATTTTTATCATCCTTTCTTTGAGCAGTGGCACCTCTGTATGGAAAAATAGCTTTTGTTTCAATTTCTCTATTTGACAGCATGTTGTTTCTGTAGCTTTTGACAGTACAGACAGTGAGTTTTCCAATTGCTTTCCTGTAGCAGCAAGAAAAGAGAATACGGGTAAAAATGGGATTATAGGAACTAATGGAAAAGACATTTCAGGGGAAAAATGTATTACCTGAAAGAGTGTTAGATGTTTTGGGGAGAATTGTGTTGAAAATTTCTTTTGGCCTCTTAACACTTTGTATTTCAAACTTTCATATTTGATTTTTGTATCGAAAATTAAAGGAAAACCAGGAAATTAGGATCTTCAGTTCTAATATTCACCTTTATGTAGTAAAGCAGACATAGACTAGTGTGATGAGAAGAATCATAATTGATTTTTAATTTATTTTTCACTATGAATGTATGGGGTATTTGGGGATTTTTGGGGTATGTGTTTTGGGGTGTATTTGGCTGTCTTAAGAGAGTCATGCTTAGGTCCTCTTTTAAATGATTGGAAAGGAAGAAGGAAAGAGATTAAGGGAATATAAGTTTCAGTATTTTGTTCCATTAAAGACTTAGTAGATATTTTTTGAGAGGTGAGAAGGGAGGAAGTTGTGTTTTCTTATTTAAGTGCAGGATGTTCTGTGGCTGTTAAATAGTGGCAAGTTTGTGGAATAGGAATTGCTGTTACTCATCGCTTCATTTCCAAGTCAAAATGGAATCTAAAATATGAATGGAATAGTGGATGAATGCAAATGAAGACAATTCTTTACCTTTAGGTCTTTGTTGCCTTTGAACGTGTTGAGTAATAGGCTTAGAGAGTTGTACATAGGCCTGTGTGAATGAGCTGGAAGTACATGCTGGGTGCCCAGGAGTGCTGGAGGAGAGGGTAGAGAAGCTAGAGGTGTGCACAGGTAGGCTGATAAGCCTGCTTGATTGCTATTGAAAGTCCAGAGTGTAGATGACTAAGACTGCAATTTAATAATGCCATTGACATACCTGGAAACAGCTTCCGCTTGGAAGGTGGAAAGTTGATTATTACCCACTCCACCACTGCCTCCCCACCTCCCCCTGATAACAAGACAAACTCTATAATCCGGGCACCAGTAGCAAGTTTGTTACTGGAAATCAAAGTATTCAATTAATTTGCACTAGGAAGTAAGCAGGACTTGTTAGTAGATCACTTCAGTGCTCTGGGTGTGCACAGTTAGGATTAAATGAAGCGATAGTTTGAGAACAGGGCAGACGTGTCTGCAAGCCTGGCCAGTAATCTTGTATATGTGGATATGGGGCAAGTAGGCTTTTTCCTAAAATAATATAGGTTAGGATTTTGCTACTATGTTTGCAGTACATCCAGGAGTATATGTTTTCCTGGGTTTTTTCTGACATTGCTATTTGAGTAGGAGGAAATCAGTATAGATTACTTCTTCTTGGTGTTTCATGCTGTAGGAATACAACCAGTGTGGTCTAGGTTCTGATTTCTTTGTAATGAACACGTGTCTTACATCAAACAAGGAGTAGAAGTCAAAGTTCCATATGGAGGAAAAGAAAACAGCTATTCTAAGATTTAGAAAGACCTTGATAAATATTATTTACTGATTTCTTTTTTAAATTTTAATTTACCCACAATTAACACATTTTTGTTCTCTTGAGTTATAGTCATGACAAAAGCATTCTGACACTCTAATTTCTCTTATTTGATGTAGGTTGCCATTGTTATAGGAGAACTGAAATATGAATGGTGTGAAGCTTTACCTTCAAAAATCAGATGTTTCAATTGCTTTGTGGTACACTACAGTCTTGTTTCGTCTTTTAGGTTGCATATCTGGCTAATCTGTTGTCATGGAACACTGTGTATGACTGAAAAAGGTTTTTATTTTGTGAGGGATACTCTGTAGGGGACTCTCAGCTGTTGTTTGGAGGCAGTGGTGTCAAAATGATCTTGTCTTAGATCGTCTGTATAAATAAAAGTGTTTTTTAAACAACTTCATTACACCTAGTCACAGTTCTCTTTATACCTTTCATTCAAGAAGGCACAGGTAACTAACTCAACTGAATATTGTGTGTCTATGTTCTGTTCAGTCTGTCTAAGATGAAACTTTCAGGTTTGGAAACAGTAAAATACTCAAGGTGCTTTTTCTGAAATATGAAAGGGAATTTGAATGGCTTGAAACAGGTAAAAACCTGTTTTCTATGCTTTTTACCTCTAGTTGGTTTTGGTTTTGGCATTTTTAAATCTAAGCACTTCTAACTGATTGTTTTGTGAAAATGCTATTAAAAAAATGGGAGATGGAATGTGCTTGACTTTTAAGGATAAAATGTAGCTGACCATAGGAAGTGCTACACCAGATGTTATAAAACTTGCTTTGTGCATTTTTTGAGGCTTTTGTCTTTGTTCTGTTTCTTGGTGATTTTTTTTCAGGAAAAGGCACAATTTCTAAAGTGCCTAAAGGCTGCTTAAAATGAATGAAGTGAGTCTACATTACACTAAATCACTGATTAAAACTACTAAGATACATAGTGACAGTCCATGTACTCATGCCAGTCATGACACAGATTTTGTTCTGGTTCTGGAACAGCATTAGGGATACCAGAAATACCTATTCAACTGTAGCACTTCAGAAATGCCCCTCTTCAAAGCTTGTCTGTGTATTAATGTACATTTGCATAAGCCTTTCTGATTCAAATACTATTAGTGCACCTCTTGAATATCTGTGAAGATATCTTTCAAATTTATAAAGCAGGCATATAATCTGGAAACTTATAAAACATTTATCTTTCTTTACTATCTCTGCTTGTTTTTTTTTAAGATCCCACTGTATAGACATTTTTGGAAGTGATATTTTCTAGTATCTATTTAATGAGTTTCGTGCTTGTAATATGTTGCTAGAAACACTAATGCTTTGTTATATGTGTTATAAAATGCATGCTGTCTTTTCAAGAGATATTATTTGTGTAGAATCAACTAGATGGTAAATTGTTTCCTGAAACTTCAAATGCAAGATTTAATTGGTGTAAGGAGAGGTTTGCATGGAATTCTTATAAATGGGATTCTTTTGAGAAAACATCAACTGTTTGGAGCACTTATTTTCCCTAAAGTGTGACAGAAGGAGGAATTGCCTTGGAGAAAATGACCCGTAAGTGTGTTGTGCAGCTGATCAGTTATAAGAAACTGTGCTCTTAGCAATGTGTTAATAGGTCACAGGCAACTGTCACTTTGGATATGCCTTGTGCATTTTTGTCATTTCAGGGTTAAATAATGGATCTGTTAGTAGTCACCTTTCATATTATGCTTAAATTTGTGTGTAAATGTATTTTTAAAGTTCTGTTTCCATTAATTGTATTTCAGCTAGATGCTGTTAATTTGTATGTGGAGGGCACACCCCGGCACATTACTTCATTGTGTGTGGTTATAGTCATTGAGGCCATTTATAAAGCCTCTTTTGCATGGACCAAATCTGGTTAGAGCAATGTGACTGAATAGCCATTTCAGTAAACCCAAACTTTAGAGGCTTCTGACTTTTTGTAAACTACTGTTCATTCAATGTTATATGAAAATACAATTTTACGTGAACAATAATTCAGTTTAAATCTTCAGCTTCTTTGTCCCCTTCTGAGGAAATGGGTGCTGTTTCTGTTGCTTCAAAGATGCCATTCTGAATTTTCACAGAGGCAGTTGAATACTGCCACAAAGCTGATGTAGTGACCCTGGGGTATAAAAACTTGCAAACTCTGCCTAAAATTGCTGTTCTTTCAGCACACGAAACTAAACCAAGTCAGTTAGGCAATGCTCTGGGTTGTGTCAAATAGCTTGTGTGGTAATAAGTTCTGTTTGCTCATATTCCAAAGACAGCAGTGTGTAAGTCTACTGTTCTCATGGAATAAAGGGTTCTGTATGGATTTTGCAAAATATTAAAGAATTGTTCAGGAGGAGCAAATGGCAATGTTGACCTTGAACCTCATGGCATGCTACATGTACTCCAAATAATTTAAATAGCATGTCAAATACATACTTTGTTTTTATTCTTACCTCAATTCTACAGCACCTTTTGCTGTATTTAGTTACATATTTATATAGATAAATACATATCAGTAGATACCTATATATGGATATATCTCATGTGACTGTAATTCAACCTTAGACCCTAATCTATAGTTCTGTAGCTCCATATACATGCTTATGTATTTGTAGATGCATGGTTGTATGCCTGTGTACTACTATGCATATGTATTGCTGATCTATGGTATGAATTTCTTGGTTTGGATTGCATGTAATTTACTTTGAAATTGCAGTAGGTTCAGATTCTTTTTCCCTGATGCTATTATAGCAAAATACAAGTTGTCAGTTCTGTGAGCAGGGGAGGTTAAGCAGATATTCAGATTATCTAATATGTATACATTTGTTGATCATGAATGCAATAAAAGTCTGAGGCTTCTGTATTAATCTCCTAAAGCCATTGGTTTGTAATAAACAGAAATTATGTTTTATCTTCGTCACTATTACTATGTAAGAAATGTGGATTTTCCATTGTGTACTGCTACAGTTTGACTATAGTATGCTTAGTACTAAGGACTTTTTGGTATAGGAAAATAGTAATGCATGTATTAGTGCTGGGAAAACGTGAAATGTAGGAGTGCCTTGGGTATGCTTTTCTAAAACTTCAATCAGATGGTAGATGATGGTTTTTCTTAGTCTTATAAAACAGCCTTCAGTTAGGGAGAGGCATCAGTGTTAAAGGTCAGATAAGGACCTGAGTAAAGCACATGTGAATTAGGTAGAGCAGGAGCTCTTTGTGCCATTCCAAAGTGCAGTGTTTGCATCCTGGTGTTTTCCTCAAGCTGTTCTACTCCACAATTGCTATGGTTATGCCAGCGCAGGCTTGGATAACTCAGCTGTGTGTGTTTGCCCTAAATGAGGCATGGATGTGCATTTCTATTTCTTTTAACTAGCAGGTGAATATTGCAGAGAGATAAAGCTCTTTGTGTTCCTGCTTCATCTGACAAAAAAAAAAAAAAAAACAACTTGCTAATATAAACTTAACTCATGAATTATTTGCTCAAATTTGAGCAGTTGGAATGTGTTTATGAAGGGAAAGCACTCTGCTATGGATGTGGATTTTTGGATCCAGAACCTGCAGCCCCAGAGAGCGGCTGCATTGTTGGAGCTGTGTCTGGACTCCCTCTACATCTTCAAGGAAGCAGATTGTGTTCAGACCCAGTATTGATGAGACAGATGAGTACAAAGCCAGGAGCTGTACTAAGGAAGCTGAGAGTGCAACAAGGTAAGGAAAGAGTTGTAAGAGCGGAAGAGCACAGTCAAGTCTGTCAGGCTTTAGGACTGTGATTCTGGGTTGGAAACTGTTGTTTTAAAGTATCTCTGAATCCTGGTGTTGGGATGTTTCAGTCACTGAGGTTTGCATAGGAAAGTTACTGCTTGTGTCCCTGAGGGCCTTGTTCTAGCTACCCTTTTGTCATCAGCTTTAGAATGAAAAAAATCTTACATAGCTAAAAAGATCAAGTAGAGAAAACTGTTTCCCAAAAGGTACCAGATAAATAGAGGTATAAATGGATGACCTAGTTTAGTTGACCTAATTTTTGCTCCTATCTGTCCTCCTACAAGCCAATACTTTTAATTTCTTTAAAAGGCAATTTTATTAGTGTTAATTTATGAGAAGACTTAAAGGCAATATTGTCCTAATGGAAGTGTCTTGTGAAAGTAAAACCTGGAAGAATTGAATTATCAGCTCTAAAAAGTAGCAAGGCAATTACTTCAGTGGGGGAAAATACCTGGCTATTATGAGATGACTGAAGCTATGAATGATGTTGCCTCATGGGCTACACATGTCATTAGGAACAAAAGCAAATAAAGAAACCTCTTTCATTCATTCAGATTTCTGGAAGGAAACATCAATAGTTTTGAAGGAAATCCTACCATAATGCTTCTGACAGTTAATTTTCTATATTAATTTTACTTCTGGGCTCCCTTAGTTCTGCAGAAAGAATTGAATTGTGTAGTGTTAGGAATGTGCCAAGGGCAACTACATGAGTAGACTGAAAGTTTGAAGTGCTCTATGGATTGGTTGGATTGTTCTATTTTTAATTTGATGTGATTTGGAGAAATCTTAACACAGTTGTTAAGGGTATCCAAATAACTTTTGTTGCTTTTTGGCAGAAAGGCTCTACACTTCATGTTACACTTCATGTCAGAGAGCAGGCCTTGATTCCTAAACATTATGGAAATTTATTAGTTTTAATTGCCTGATCTTTGCTATGATTTTTGGTGTCTAAAGTCATGGATTGGAAAGCACCAGTCCCTAAGGGGAAGTTAGCTTAGTTAAAACCATATTGCTTTAAAGAATGTATGTACTACTTTAATCTCTTTCATTTAGTTATGACACTGAGCTTGTAATTTTTAAACAAACTTTTACGTTAACTTCCTTTTCATGTAGTCTTGTAAGGTATAGCTGGGTTTGAGTACAGTGTACAGAGTACAGTGGTGTCCTCTTGAACAATTTTATGTCTTGCTGCATTTGTCCTGCTGTCTTGTCATTCTTGCTGCCTCATGTGGGTGACATCTGCTTTTTGTTTTTCTTCTGAAAACGCACAGATGTTTTGTGCTCTTTGTGATCACGGGAAGAGCAGCTTCTATGTGGATCAGTGGGAGAGTGGGGTTTTTGGGGGTCTGAAGAGGTAAATGACCATCTTTCAGCTGTGCAGCTGGGCTGCAGTGGGAACAAGGGGCGAAGGCTTGTTCCTCTGGGCAGCTGATACAATCAAAGAGAGGCTGAAAGGAATGTGCTACAGGACTGGTGTCCTGTGTTCCTGCTGTTATTGAGGTTGGGCAGTCAGCACCTCCGCTATTGTTGCTCTCCTTGCCATCTTTCTTATTTGCTTTAGGGTCAATGTTGTGGATGAGAAATTAGTTTCTTGTGCTGAGCTAGACTAGTTCTAGGTTCTGGTTCATGCACATTTTTCCTGGACTTACAGGCATGATTTCCAGCTACTTGTCACAATTGAGAGTCTCAGGGGCCTGTTCCAGAATTTTCATGTTACATTTTAAAATACATTTTGTCTTCCATTATGATAGTATGGCATTATTTTTATTCTCCTGGTAGTTCTTGAAGGACACAACTATCTTTGAACAACTCGGTTCCAAGCTGAAAGGATGTTTCATGGGTTTCCTGTCCAAGTGCTCAGAAGACTTGTCAGTGTAGATTATGCATCCTGTTTAAATGACTGATTGCCGTGGGAACTGCACTGCTCTTGAGAAGCCTGAATAGTGTTCTATTCTGTCCTAAATGTTTCATTTCTTATTTGACTATGTTTGACTCTGTAATGTATAACCCTGTGATGGAACAGTGTCTTTTTTTCCTCAAGTGTGTGGGTAGCACGTGGTACTGGATATAGCTTCCTACTTAGACAAATGGGCTTATTGGATTTGTTGTCTAGTTGTTTCACTGCACAAAACTGAGAGATCAATTAATATAAAAAGCAGCACAGACAGAAGAACAAGTGATAGGAATAGAGTGCTGCTCTTAGACTGTGGATAGGCTGGGTTGGAAGCTGATGAGTGGCTGTTCTGTGAGTGAGTAAAATTAACCATGGAGATGTCTCAGTGGTAAATGTATCATATATGCATATTCACAGTGCACAGCTCTTTATTTACTGTTTTCACACATGTAGAAAATAAATCTTAATCCTTCCTTTCTTTTCTACTTGAATCTTTACCTTCATGCGTGGGAAGCAGGATTGCAACTCATGTATATTCTGATAATTTTAGCAAATAGGTAATTGTTAGTTGAAATGAATACAGTTGTCCAGTAGGAATACTCAGGGGAAACATTTGGCCCAAAATAAAGCTGGAAAATGAAACACTGTTCTGGAGGGAAGGGCGTATGTAGGTTAGTTGAACTGCTTCAAGAAACTGAGAATTCCTGCAGAGTTGAATTAATTATGAATTGCCTATAGGGCAGCACCCCTATTGCACAAACTGCAAAAGGAAGGAAATAATCTCTTAGATATTGTGAATGCCTCCAGATAGCTCTGAGTATTCAGCAGTTACTTCTAAAATTTCATTTTTACCAGTTTAGGTGGTACACAAAACTATGTGGATTTTTATTATGACAAAATTAGACTGTAAAATTAATTTTAACTCATTTTCTTTGAGGTTGCATAAACAGAATGATGATGTTAATGGACATGTAGGAAACTATATGTAAATGTTAATGGAGAAAAACAACTAATTTTAGGCAGGTAGAAAGGACTTGGAAAGTATTACAGGCACACACTGGAATTTACTTTAATAAAGAAATATGATGTTTTATAGATGCTTTGTTTTTCTGTTATTTCCACTTGGTGAAGACTAGGCCCAGAAGGGAGAAATAGATGTTGTTTCCTTTCATAGCCCTTTGCTACAGAATTGCATTAAGTGCTACGCTGGCACTTAAAGCTTTGGACATGAGTCTGCTTTTCAAACTGAATGCTCTGAAATAAGTTGTTATTAAGCTGCAGGTCAAGCCCTATCACAACCTTTTATATTTTCCTTATAAACAGAAGAACTTTTCCAGAGGCTATTCCACAGAACTGCTGTGGAAATTGCCCTGGCATTCTGTAGTAACACTGCTGCAGTTGCTTCTTCAGCTGGTGCCATCTATTTTCATAATATTTTGACTAAGATGATGAAATGTGAGCTTTCATTTCTTTTCCCTTTTGTGGTGTAAATGCAGCTTGCAAATTGTCTGAGATATCAACTTCCTATTTTTGTTGTTCTGAAAAGAGCAGGTGGAACTGTGGCAGAGAAGCCTAGTTGTATTTTTTACAGATTACAGAAATCTATACCCTGTTGATAAATTATTTAAGGTGAGAGACCAGTAACACTGAAAAAATATGTGTATCCCAAAGTCAGCAAGCTGTTGCCATAAATCAGTGTGATTTCCTAAAAGGAAAGAATATTTCTTTCTAAAATACTAGCTAATTCCATAATGAATTCTAATATGGAATAGCCTGAATGTGAGTTTGCATTTGGTACCTTATACATGATTAAACACTGTAATACTTCTGGTGCAGAGCTATAGCAACATGTCTTTCTGGCACGGCAATTTAAAAAGCATTAGCACTGTTTAAGTTGGTGATCATGTGAAAATGAAGCCAGCATCCTGTTTCTCCAGCCTTACAGCATACATAATGGGCTTCCTTTCCTGTATTCATAGAAAAACTATTCCCTGTCTGCTACAGTAAGATGATATGATTGTCCAATGAAAGTATGTGGATATAAAAATCTCAATGATGGTGTCTTTTGCTCTTATGGGGAAAGGTAACTTCCAGATATATTAAGTGCATATGAGGTCAGGATATGTTTAGAAGTGAGAAAAGCAGCAATGAAGTAACAAGGGAATTCAGTGAAGGGATATAAGTAGGTAAAGAACTGATGTATTTCTAGAGACAGTACCCTTCAAACTAAAAATGACTGTGTCTTGTAGGGCGTGTCAGGGAGGCACTGGAATTGGCTTTTGTGAATAAATGCAATAATGAGTTTCTTCTAATCTTTGAGTGCCATGTGTTTCTTTTTTATCAGGCTGTTATATTACTTACTACTTTAACACCCCCAGAACTTGATGGTGAAGCCAGGAGTTTCCCAAATTGTGTACGATGGTGTAGATAGAACAGTTTGCATGGAACACCTGAATAAGATCAATGGTAACAAAGCCGACAATATTTACTTATTATCTTGGGATTTCTTTCCCCTCCTTCTCCTGCTAACAGATACTTTTTAGTGTGGTACTGGAATCTGGTGTTTATTGGTGACAGCTGAGAGGGTGAAATGTTCTTATGGGAATGTGGCTGTATTGGTTTTGCATGGCCTGATTTTAGTAGTGGGTGGGGGCTGCAGGAGTGGCTTCTTTGAGGAGCCAATGGCTGTGGCTCCAAGAGGGACCCATTGCTGGCTAAGGCCAAGACTATCAGTGATGATGGCAGCACCTCTGGGATAACATATTTAAGAAGAACACACAAAAAAGTTACTGTGCAGGAGTAAATGCAGCCAGAGAAGAGCAGAGTGAGAATATCTGAGAGAAACAGCCCTGCAGGCACCCAGATCAGTGTTTAAATTAACTTAGCCACACATTTTATTGGCCTTGCTATCCTCTTAAAGAGAAAGTTTCATTTATAAATGTTACCTGACTCTGATAGTCACTGTTTTTTTAATGACTATGGACAATGAGATTTAACCAGACTGGTTTAAATTCTTTGTAAGAATCCTCATGCAGTGTCCCTTATGAATTGTCCTGTTGTGGTTTGTTCATTTCACCAGGAATAGTATTTCAGGGTTTGTATTGGACCAGGTAGTATTGCTTATGGATCCCTTTCCTCAGAAGAGCCACTGTAGTGTTGACCTGTTGTCTAAGCTTGGTTGTTGCAGAGATTCATGGAGACAAATGCCTAATTTGAGTGTTCAGAAATAAATTTTGAGTTCTGACAGCTACAAGGAATGCAGTCAGTATTCAGAGGGAATAGCAGTGAGGCTTGCTCTCGAGCCAGGATGCAATCTTCTAGTAAGTGGTGTACTTGAGCGTGCTCACATCCTGTGCTATGCACCATAATGCATCTATAAGAAGCACTTGCATCCTGATAAGACATTGTGATACTTCACTGCTCCTGTGAATTAATTTGCTTTGGCTGTAGAGTATGTGTTTCTGTATTTTGTATTTTGAAGCCAGGACTTAGCAATCCTGTATGTCTCATCCTATTACTTGTCATGCAGTTACGGCCTCTTTCGAACAAACGTGTATTCCTGTCTGGGCTTATTAGCATTAATAGCTGTTCTGGTTGCCCAGTGGAATACTGATGCACAATGCTAGAAACTGGGAATGAGAAGAAGGTAGCCTTTAAGGGAAGTCACAGTGGAAGGATTAAATAGGACATTGCTTTAGAAAAATGCTACTGTCCTTTAAAGTTAAACTGCATCAGCAGATACAGAAGTTGAGATTGAATTTAACTGACATGTTGAAAATTAATTGAGGTCTTTTAAAGGTATGGATTTGGTTTGGAATGCTGCCACTTCCATTAAAGGAAAAAAAGATTGAGAAACTTTGAGTCCTATTTAACTGTGCTTAAATAATTCTCTTAGTAAATTTAGGGAGTTGTGATATTTGGAAAGGGTCATTGTTTCTCCCTAGTCCAAATTTCATGCAATATCTATAGCCTATTTTCTAGCTAGAAACACTGCAATAGGCAGTCCTCAATGTCTGTAGGAATTCAGAAGTTGGGGTTTTATCTGACTAAAGGCACATCTGTTTCCACACTGAAGTGCAAGTCACACAATTTTAATGGCTAAAAGCAGCAATGCTGCTTGTTCCTTTTAAGCTGATTTGTGCTAGGTAGCCTAATTTTCCCCAGTTACTTTTTTTTTTTTNAAAAAATAAACTCCCACTTTGGTTTAGTATTTGCTATCTTTGTGAAATTTTAAATTCGATTCTTCTTTATCTAACTTTTCCCAAGAGTGACTTTGATAGATTGGAGGAAATAACTTTGGTAATGCAACTTTCCTCATTTCCTGTACTTTATCTACTTATTTTGTCATTCTGAAGAGCTGTGACTAGCAGTTTCACAAATTTGGAGGTTTAAAATTGGAGAAATGACACCTAATTATGCTTTAAAGTAATGGAAATGTGAGTTCAGTACTGAGTGAAACGCTGTAATGTGTGTGTTTCTTGAGGGAGGTAAAACAACATTCTGATAGAGAAGGCAGCAGAGAAGAGTGAAGGTTAGGAGGAAGCTGTTCAAAATGGGGAATTTGTGGAGATTGCATTGCATTTTAGTGACTTAAAGCAGGAAAGGTGTTCATGGCTTATTTGTATGCAGGTTGTCAGCCTGCTGCTCTCGCCATGAGTAATGTATGTTGAGCAATGTACTGAGTTGAAAGAGACAGTAAAAATGTGGAGGAAGTTCTGCTTGTGCCAGGAGCTGTCACCAGTATTTTACATTCAAACAAGACCCAACTCTGGTCTCTGCAGGCAGTGGGGCTTTGTGGTGCCAACCCAGCAGCTGCTGCTCTTCCAGGGCGTCCTGTGTCTGTCTCACCAAGTGACCTTGTTAATTCTGCAGCTTTGCTGAAATAGGTCCTGGTTTTCCAGAATTCAAATGTGAACTTGACCACAGCTCAGGACTTTTTTAACGTAGATGTAAGCAGAGAAAAGAAGAATACTTGACTGAGTGCTGAGCAGCTTTCCTGGTGCTAGATGAGCAAGTGTGGGCTGCAGCCAGTGTCCCTAGCAAGTACAGACAGTGTTTGCTCTGCGATCAGGAAGGAATGACAATAAAGGAGATAATAGTTTAGGAAATAAGATTAAAGTGACAGAATTGGAGTCAAAATCTAAGAGGTGAAATATTATTAAAACTTGATGCAACAGAGAAAATCTCAATATGTTAGCTACGGTCATTGATGTTAACTATTGCCTCTGGTACAGGAAAAACAAACCAGCTGACCCTTGTCTGTAGGGTGGGAATGAAATTCTGTCCTTGTGTTAGTTCATTGTACCAGAAGCTGAACAGACTTGCATTTATGAAGCATGGCTCATACCAAAATTAAAGAATCCCAAAGTTATAAAGAAAGAAACCCCTCTATCCTTATCTTATAATCATGCAGATCATCAAAACCTGTCTTTCCTGTATTCCATTTGTTAACTTCTGCAATACATGGTGGAAGGAAGCAGATAAATAGCGGTTTTACATTTATGGTTTTAGCTGGAGGGAAACTTCTTTAAAATCTGAAGTATGCCTTAGAATTGTATCCAAGGTGGTGACTTGCCATTTTCTACAAGGTAGAAAAGCCTAAAATCTACTTTAGCTTCTTTTTCCTTTTTTTGAGGATTTCTTAAAATAAGAAACCTATGATTTCCATTCAATCTCACTAACCCTTTAGCATTTGTAATTTACAGGGTTTGGGTGGTATATAAACATTTAGGTACATAATTAATAATAAAGAAATCAGAATCAATAAACCATTAAAGAAGTATTGCTTTGTAAAGGCTACTTCTGTGCTGAGGTGATGGGTTTGTTACTTGAACACAGTAAATTAGTTGGTTATTAATATTTGTGGTGTTGGTACAATAGAATAGTATGAATGTGATTGTCTTACGCTGCCTGGAAAGGATCTCAAAATGTTATAAACATTTTTAAGAGCTTTTTAGGGGGAGATGTGGAGTGTGTGGGGCTTTTTTAGTGCTATTGAAATTAGAATCTGCTACACATGGTACAGTAGGTATATTCATAATTGGGAAAGATGAGTAGATGAATTTACAGATCACTCTATGTGACCAACCAATGGTGTTAGCAAGGTGGATGAAAACGTGCTCTAAATAAGGCTTACAGGAAATATCGGAGAGTTGGAATTTGGCCAGGATGTTCCCCTGGTTGCCTTTTTTACTTTCTTGTTCTCATAAACTACTTAAAATTCATTAAAATTATCAAAACAATTATCTTGGAAAGAGATGGACCAGCAAGTGCAGTGTTATTGTAGAGCAAATATGCACATGGGAAATAAAACCTCGAGTTATTTCCATATTGAGGGCAATTTTCTTGAGATTTCTTTGGATTTGTAGCACAAGAACAAAAGAGTAAAACTCTTAGACTTGCATAGGCAAATAGGAACCAAGTAGAAGACAGAGAGTCCCTTAAGAATAACTTGGTTATAAAGAAATGACCGGTTCAAGTGATCATAGCTACAGTTGTGGCAATTGGGAGAAAATAACATGAATGAGGGTTTTTTAAAAATTCTGTCCTGGCAGTGCAATGCAATCTGGTGTACATAGTGCAACAGGTATATTAGTAATGGGGGAGGAAGATAAGGGCATAAATTTTAGGATCATATGATACTTTTCAGGTTCTTCAGAGTACTAAAATTATGTAATGTGTCAAATCAAATATGCACCTAGTCTAATACTTTACTGTGACTGTAGGATACTGTGAGAATGTCAGGAATGAAATTGAGCCATCCTCCCAGTCTTTCTCAATGGCAGATTCTGAGTAGAAGCTCCGACTGTATCTACAGTAGCAGCAGGTTGATGAGCACAGGACACCAGAGCCCATCCCGGGTCAGGACAGTGGCAGGTACTGCTACATGGCATGTTTCAACAAGCCCTGGACTGCTTGCAAGGGTTTTACTTTTTGAGTTCTGTACAATTTCCTTTCATTCAACTTCCCCCATTTTCTTTTTTTTTTTTTATTTAGTGCCTATTTCTAAGAGCAAAAGTTGTGGTGAATTTTTTTTAGCCTTTTCCTGTCTGGCAAGAATAACAGATGTAAGCGTGCAATAACTATAAGCTACATCTTCGGGATGTGTCTTTAGCCAGGTCCTGCTTGTTCAAATTGGCTTCAAGGTGTTTTTCTTGCTGGGGAATTGAGAGATTCTCTAGCAAATTGATCCAGTATCTTCTAAAAGAAAGAAATCTCTATTTCATAATCCTCTGAAATACTGGATTTCTTTTTTTTCACCTTCACAGCCTTCCCAGTGTCCTCCACAAGAACCAAGAGATTTCTTGTGTGTGATACCACTGCAGTGATCATTTCCTTGATTGTATAGATTTCTTACAATCCTGGGTGCATTAAAATATAAGAACTTGGCTTGCTTTTTCTCACCTTACTTGTTTGTGTGTCTTCTTTTGTAATCCATGATTCTACTTCCCCTCTGGCATGCCCTTGCCCATCACCCAACATAATTTGTAGAGTTTAGTTTACAAGTATGATCCTGCAGTCAAGTTTAAGATTACTTTTATATCAGTATTCTCCTTTTAGACTTCAATTTAGACACCCTTGAAGAGATCAGGCAGCTAGACTAAATTATAATTTTAAGTCTCTTCCAGATGAAATATTCTATTCGAGACTTAGTTTGCCTTAATATCTAGATGTAGTGCAGGTGAACAGAAAGATCTACCCATTTCTTCTGACAGCAGTCACTTAATGTGCCTGAACTTTGACTTTGGCTCTGCCCTTTATTTAGGGTGTGGTGTTTCACGCCTATCACAGAGGATTTCATACTGTGCTGTAATAATTTACATGATAGTTTCCAAGTCTAAGCCTCTTTAAGCCTCACATATTTTAGTAGAGGTAGAACCCATTCTTGTGGTTTGATTTTTGGGGTTTTTTTGCCCAAAAACGTTGGTTGATGTTTTGGGGTATTTCAGGAAGTAGGAAGCAGAAATACCTTTATCTTTCAGGTTTTTTTTATCACCCATGTTCAGCATCCTGAAAAATGTCAGTAACGTGTCACGAAAGAGTTCTTAGTCATGAGGTTCTCAACTCTGTTGGCTGAGCTTTGTGTCTAGGGCTATATTTGTTCTGTGTCTCTTACCCACAGATGCTGCTGTTACTGGTTGCTTCTGTTTTGGCCCAAGGATGCTTTATGAGAATTTCCTCCTGCACAGTTGGCCTGATAACCAAGGACTGCCAGCTGCCCTATTTCCATTGTGAGCCAAGGTTTTCCTCTGCCCAAGAGGACACTGACATCTAGTGGATGGGTTCCATGAGACAGGGCAAGAGAACTGCTGCTTAGTGGCCATCTTCTAAACTTTTACCTAATTTCTCTTTTGTTTAGATCCTTAGGGTTGTTAGGAGAAAGGAAAAAAATAGAAAAAGCCCAAAAGTCAATTTTTATGTAACTTCTGGAGTTTAAGGAGGGAAGTCTGTGCAGTCACAAGTGTGTTTTTTTCTTATTGGGGTTTTTTTTGTTCCTTCAAGTCACCTGCAGATGAGCCTCAGTTGTTTGTAATAAAATGATTCAAATTAGACTGTTGGCAGTTGTCCTCCCAGCCTATGAAGAATGTAAGTTAGCTGTGGAGCACATCAAGAGGCAGATCATAAAGTAATTGAGTGGTTTGGACTGGAAGGGACCTTAAAGATGATCTAATTCCAATGGCCCTGCCCTGGACAGGGACATCTTCTTGCTCTAAACCCCACTGGCTCTGAACACTTTCAAGAATAGGGCACCCACAACTTTTATGGGCAACCTCTTCCAGTGTCTCACCACCCTCAGAGTAAAGCATTTCTTCCTAATATCTTACCTAAACCTGCCCTCTTTCAGTTTGAAGCTGTTGCCCATGTCCTGTGCCTGCATATCCTTGGAAGAGGTCCCTCCCTGTCTCTGTTGTTGGCTCTCTGAGGTCTCCTCAGAGCCTTCTCTTCTCCAGGCTGCCCAGCTGCAGATCTCAGCAGGTGTTCCAGCTGCTCACCTCTGAGACAGGCAGTGCCTCCCAGTTGCCTTCAGTTCTGTGCCTGTTCTTTCTAGGAAACTTGAAGCCTAATTATTGCCTAATAGCAGCCTTGCAGCCCGTCCTGGACATGTCAGTTTAACTGGGAACCAGGCAGCAGGAGAAGCTTTAACAGAACCACAGATTTTCCAGGAATGTTCCTAAGCAGAGAACAGTGCTTAGAAATCAAACTTTCTGAAAATATTCATCAAAATGTTAGTATTTCTTTAAAGACAAAAATAGACATTTTGTTTCTAAAGTAATAAAATCCACATTTCTTTATCAGAGAAAATAAACTCTGCCTAAAGCTTGACAGCAGGAGATGCCATGCTTAAGTATTGCTGCAGATTATTGTTTGATCTCTCAATTGTTTAAACTATTCTGCATTAGTACTCATTAAACAATTATGTACTGGGTTTGGATTTGTTGACCATCTGGTAACTTTGTAAATGTGGTTAGAATGAGACAATTTCAAGTGACTTAAATTAGGCCTTAAAATTTAAGAAAAGTCTTTCAGACCTTTAATGGTACAAGAGTCATAGAAAGCATAGACTGACATTGCTTAGGATAAGGGTGTTAGACTTAAATGTTCAGGGACTGTTTTTAAAAGGAAAATAATGCTTCCTTGTCCAGAATAAACAGTGATTTTTTTTTTTCCCTGAAAGATGCTAATATTTGCTAGCATTCCTTGGTTACTTTGAAAGTATCCCCAAATAAAACCAGATTATTACAACAAAAACCATTGCCATAAAAAAGAATTCATATTTTATATGAAGTGCCAGGAAACAAATGTAAAAGCTATTAACACTTTTTGTGTGCATTTAGGTAATGCAAGCAATAGGAGAATATGAATGCTTCTGTCCTAAGAGGAAAATTTCATTAATTTCAAGTTGAATTAGTTTTACTAATTTCAGGCCACAGAGAAAATTAAAAACATAGTCCATCAAAACAGAAAAATCACAGCTTTAACTAACCTATTATGTTAATTAAGAAGAAATTTTTTTTTTCTGTGTCCTGTTGTCTGTTGAGAATTTATATTGTCTCATTGGTAGTTTACCAGCATGCTGAGCTAACTACTGAATAAAGGTTATCAGTAACTATTCTGTGTCTTTTTTCCTTGGTGACTTCTATAACTCTCAAGTTGCCACTACATCATTTGTGATATGCATTTGTGTTTCCTTCATTATGACTTCTAGCCTTCATTTTTATTTGGCATTTTTGTTCTTTATTCTTTTTTCTTTTACCCTGAAAGTTGGTTCTCTTGATTCATGTTATATTCCCATGTTCATCTCTTGCTGTCTTCTGGTTTATCATCAAATGTTTGTTAGTATGCACTGCTGTGCTGGAGAAACCCTGAAGGATAATGCCTGCTTGGTCTGGGAATTTTTTTTTGAGAAACACTGCTTGTGAAATCCCTTCAGTCAGATGATTTAAAAAAAAATTTCCTTGTAAAAACAAACTAAAGAGACTGGTCTCGACTGAATTCCTGTAGAAATTCACATACTCTTCTTTTGAATTGGCACCGTATCAAATACTTATTTGAGGCTCAGATTGGAACAGTTTCCTTTTCCAAGAAAGGAAGTGGAGTCACATATTCCACATAGATGAGAATTATAGATAAAAATCTTGAGGTGGGATCTGAAGGTGTTTCTGTGCGTTTCTGAAATACCTGGAAGTAAATCTCTCATCCACAACCCGGAGGTGTTGAATAAAATTGTTTGTGTATCAGATAAAAAACCCCCTGCTATTGTTTACCAAACAAACTATGGACTTGTACATTCTGGATTGTAAATATTAATCCTTTTAAAGCAATGGCAGCTGAGGTTTATTTTAAATTTATCAGCAGCTTGATTGACAAGGCCCCTGTCTAAACCAGATTCATTCTACCAGTTGACTTTTGAGGACCTTTCTATTTGGTGAAATTTGGCACTGTAGAAGGACTGTATTTTGCACATAAGCTGTGTAGCAAATTTAAGTTGTGGAGTAATCAAAAACCTTTAGGTGATTGAGCATATATGAGATAATTTTTTCTTTGCTCTTCAAAATATAAAACTTACAGAAACGATTGCATTATAAATGTAAAAAAGGCATCCTACAACTATTTTGAAAATAATTTAAAATCTGAATTGTGGTTTTGATGTACAGAATAAAATTTATATAAAGGCTTTATTGTAGAAGTATGAGGAGTGTTTAGTGGTAAAGGTTTTCAACGTTTTTTTGACATTTCAACATTTCCCCATTTTAAGAGGATGCACAATGAACGTCTTTTACTTGACCCTTTAGGTACAAGCTTTTGTGAGTCTTCAGAATTAAAAATTTCCTCAAAAATGTTCATGGCTTTAAAAAGGTAAAACTTCAAACTGTTTGATTGAAACAATATTTTCATGTACTTTCTGGTAACTTCCCTGTAGCGTTCTCATCTTTGTAGCTTGTCAAGATTTGCAGCCACATTTGGATTGGCATGGCCTGAGAATACCTGGGATTATGGTTACCATGGAATTCAAAGTGTTAATATTATGTCAAACAATAAATGGTTATGTTGGAGAAGCACCACAGCCTTTTCCTTTTCTTAAAGTGCTTATTGAACAAAATATGAGGCAAGTAAGAAACATTCTCCTTGAGAATACCATATTCTCCTTATTAATACTATAATATGTACCCTTAATGGTAATACTGTGTAGATGTTTGTGTTCCTTTTGTAGGAGACAATTGCATACAAAATAGCATGAATGAAGAAGATTTAAGGACTGTTTCTTGAATTCAGCAGAAAAAAATTAAATTGCAAAGTTCATATTGTTCAAGCATTTGAACATTTAGCAGTTCTTCTTGAATGTTCAGCCATTAAAGCACGAGCTTTAATGGAGAGAAATAATCTAAAGTCATGCATGGAAATAACTGGTTGTCTGAATTTATTATTTCTTTACTAGCCATTACTACTTTGGTTCCATTTCAATAGTTGCTTTATAGCTCTTTCTGTCAGAATTATGAGAATTTTGTTGGCCATTGGATTCCTTGTCCTCTTTTTGAAGCCAGAATTGTGCTTGGAAGGTGTGTGCTTCTAAATTGTTGGGGACAGATTTGTTAGGCAAAAATTGACAGATATTGCAAACATAAATGATTACAACACAAAATTCCTTTGCCTCTCTGTAAATATTGTGCTGGTTATTAGCTAGGGTTATTACAGTTGAAATCTTAGTGCAAGTTTGTGACTTTGATGAGGCTACTTCTTTCTAGCTCTTAAAATGCTATTGAACTCTATCATAAATGGCCTCTTTATAACTAGCACATTCCTCAGCTTCCAAACACAGCCTCAAAGGAAGGGTGAAAATAGTCTTAAGTGTGTTTTCTCCAGATGGTAGAAATCTATTTTCTATTTGCTATCTTACCTTCTTTTAACAATCCCTTATATATTCCCTCTGTATGAGTTGCTGCATGGAAGTACTGATTCAGTGTTTGCTAAAAGTTCTCTTATTTTTATTTATCAAATAGTAGGGGTTTTACTTGCCAATCATGAACTGGCATAACTATATTATCAGTATATATTATTCTAACTATATCTCAGTATATTTTATCCTAGTTTTACCTGCTGAATAGTGGGGGTTCTAAACTGCTGAAAATCTCTAAAGATACTGTCTTTCTGTACAAGGTTCAAGCTTCCATCAAAAAAACCCCAAAACATTAAGACTTCTGGTGAAAGACAAAACTGGCATATTTTTTATTGGAATTGCATATTAAACACTAAACACATGTCATTGAAAAGCAATTCAACTGCATGCCAAAGGATGTCACTGAAAGGAGCAGCACCTCTGAGCTCTAGAGATGTTTCAGTAAGGTAATTTGGACTCCAAACTAGATCGCAATTACAATATTTCTTGTCTGCACAAACAACTCTGCTTTTTACCCAGAGCAGTTGTTAGGCTCCAGCTTTTCAGCTTAAAGTCATTCTCAGTGCAAGTCTAACAGGGCTGGATCTGTGTTTCAGATAAATTGGCAAGACATGGCTGTTAAAACCCTTTTGGGAAGGCAGGACATAACAGTTATGGCAGACCTTTTTTGAGGGAGTGTGTGTGAGTGTGTGCAGATTTATTAAAAGGCTTAAATAAGGTTTTAATAAGGCTCCAAGACTATTCTCCTGTGCCTTTATTTATGGCAGCTTTGGTAGTGGGGGACTAACAGGTAGGAAATTCTAGTTTGCTTCTGTTGGAGTGAAAGCTCAGGGTTTCCTGTTTCAGTCATGGTGCTTTTTTTTTTTTTTTCTACCTTGTATGAATTGCTTGGAAAACAAACCCTGACCTCAAGGAAATGTGTTCCAAGGCGTGGGAAAAGAGGAAGGGTTTTGCATCTTGTGAAGGAAGAGGGAGGAGAATTTGGGTTGGTTCCCCGCCTTTTCTTTCGTGCTCAGCTGAAACAAAAGCAAGATACGTCCTCCATGGATCTTGATGCCTCATGCCACATTCTAGGAAGTCGCAGGCAAGGGAATGGTAAAGACTGTGGGGAGTAATAGGTCGTGATAGATGATGAAATACTTCAGGGAGAATTGGTATTCTCAATATTCTTCAAGGATAGAGGCTAGTACTTATTTAGATCCTCATGCTTTTTGTTGATAGGAATTGTACCTCGTGTGTATTTGCTGTGTGGGTTTTCCTGTGGCTGCTTGTCACAGGGTGCTTTTGAGTGTTTCAGGATGTTATGTTGGTTGAGACATAAGCACTGAAGCTGAAGAGCCACAAAGCTGTCACAAACAGTGACTGGTCCATCCCCTCCTGTGGCCACGAAAAAATGTGGCTTACGTTCCGTTCAGCTGCCTATTGACCTGGAATCAAACCTGTTGCCTGTGGGGTGTTTCTCTGTGGAAAAAGTCTCAACTCATCTTTGGATACTTTCTTCCAGGTTTCCAAGGGTTGGCCCTGGGGACATTGTTACTTTGGTATCTGTTCCTGTTACATCAGAGCTGATGTAAACCTGCTGTGTGTAACAGAGACAAGTACCTGCTTCGTCTCTGTTTTGGGTGAAGGACATGGTCTGTACAAGTTTTCACTCAGATGTTGCACTCACAATGTTAGTGTCACATCCAGGATGCCAAAATTTGATTTACTTCAGAGGCAGAGTCTGGGATAGACTGTCAAGATGGAGTGGACTGTAGTGTGGTATTCACCTCTCTTGAATAACTCAGAATGGCTCTTGAAAAGAAGTCTACCTAGACCTATAATTATTTTTTGTTTTAAATAAAGATTAAATGTGATGCTTTTAATATACCTGTACTGTCAGCGTGCATAAAGCCTAATACTGAAGGAATGAGAGGGAAATAATGAATCCAGTAGCTTGGAAATGATTTTAAACAAGAGGTTTCCCTGGTTTGAGTTTTATTTCTTTGTTTCTCTAACTGCTTTGCTTCCATATGCTGTTTGGGTTTATATTGTGAAGACAGGAAGTCATCTTATTGCAAAAAAATGTGATGCTTATTTCTGTTTTGAATTATCAACAGTTGTTCTGGAATTGCTCTAATGCTGTTAAGAAGCCTGCTGTTTGTACTGTGTGCTAATGTTAACCTTCTCTGGTTTTGCATCAAGGTGCATCCTAGACTTGAGTCCAAAGCACTCAACTTTCTAACTGTCTGCTTTCATACTAGAAATTTTCATATTCTTCACTCATAGTCTATAAAGAACTGTTACTGTTTCATTGTCCAGCATGTTTTCACTTCTTATAATGTGTTCACAGTAGTCACTGCAGTAATGTGAGTGTGCTGAAGAAACAGTATTGTTTAGAGATTAGAAATTATAATCCCAATTCTTAATGAGTGTGCTGCAAGACTTTCTAAAATATCTCAAAACATATATTAGTAACCTATTAGCTAAAACCAGATTATGCTTTAGTAATTTAGTGTTCTGCTTTGCTTGATGATCTCCTTGCTTGTCACCAAACCACAGATCTACTTAGTCTTTTCCAACCTGAGAAAACAGGCAGTGGCTTAACTATAATGCTAAACATAAATTAACTGCCATTGATAGTACTGCTAGTTTAGACTAGGATTAATATGCAGATAGTATAAAAATAGTTTTAGAAAGGATACTTTTGAAGCAGTCAGCCCACATTTTGATAGTGTCTGTGTAAAGCTGTCTTTAGTTTAGCAGTGTGGGAGATGTATCTGATTCTAACATTTTTCTTAGGGAAAATATAGGTGGAAAGATGGGAAATGTTGGTCTTACTCTGACAGTACCTAATTCTGGAGAGTAAGCTGCTGGTTTGAGTTTTTTACCTGATTCTGGTTTTAATGTGATACTGAAGAAAGTTGGATGTACCCCTTGACAGGCTTGCAGTATTATCATTTCACCTTCTCTGCATGAGGATGTACCAGCATTGTCTTCATTGGCTGATACTTCTTTAGGGATAGAAATCTCCAATTAGTGCAGTAACATGAATTCACCTCTTTCCTGAGAAAATATCAGAGAGTTTAGATGATGTAAAATCATAAAATGTTCTGAGTTGGAAGGGACCCATGAGGATCATTGAAGTCCAACTCCTGTACAGAACACAACATATAATCTAATATTGAAGTAATGCTGTTTTCAGTTGTCTGGGTAATTTTGGAGGGATTTTTCTTCTATGCGTTTCCCACAAGCTTCCTGGAATGCAGTGGGGTTTGTTGGACTCATCATTGTCCTGCTATGAAATGCTGAAGACAGAGCTCCCAGGGGAGTGTGGTTACCAGGCTTGTCTATTAAAAACTGCAGCAGAGATTCCCTTGGAGCACCTGGAGCTCCAGGGTTAGTAGGCGTTGCCAGAAGAGAATGCCAAGGCAATGAAAGCTCCTCCTTCTCTCAGTTCAATCTGCAACCTCTTCTCAGGGCTGTGTTTCAGAGATAGGTCCAGTGCAGACTGCTAGCCTGGTTCTTTGCAGCCAAAGCCCTCTGTGAATGTTGAGCTACAGTGAAGTTTTACAGAACCGAGTCATTCTCCTTTCATTGTTTATGTTTGACTAGGGTTTGGGAAGGCTTTTTCCCTCTTTCATGAGGGCTAGGAATTCTTGCAAACAATTGCTGTTTGAAAGCTGACAGGAATCAAGGGGTCAATGTGTGTGCTATTGACACATGACAATAGCATTGTCATGGGTCACAAGTGTATGCTATTTTACAAATACTCCTAGACAAAGTGGTGATCACTGTGCTCATTTATTCCTTGCTGTTGCAGCCTGCAGCTGCACATGCACTCCTGAATAGTCCATTCTCCACCTGAGTTTACTACCATCAGCTGGTTTTGGTGATTCCCAGAGACCTCACTGATGAGAAAGCAGTATAGGAAAACTCCAGGTGGATTTGCAAGGCCTTGAAGTTGAAATACTTTGGAACCAAAGCAATTTTAGGAAGTCAGAGCCCCATTTGATCACTGATAGCAAAGTCTTCATTGAACTGTTGTTGCCAAAGGCATCTCTGGCATTTCTTTGTTCATAGGTACAGAACCTGAAACCTGGGTTATCTGACTATAGATAACCAGAAAATAGTAATTTTGAAATTTTTGTGATAATATAGTTCACATTGCTCCATACAGGTACATTTTTCTCACTGTATAAGTACTAGGGAATGTATTCTGCCCTAGTAAGCTTTATCTAAATATTTGAATGAGACCAGAGTTGCACATAATTCTTGGTTTTTTCTTCTCTTCCTGTTAATAAGAAAAATGCAATGTCCCCCTTATAATTGAAATAGCTATCTCATTTCATGAAATGAGTGCATTGATACAACATTTTTAAAGTGTTTCCTAGCATCTTAGTTTATGCTCTGATTTTAAAGGTAACTTTTATGGCAGCTTTTCTTTAATTGCTTGTTTCTTTGAGTATTTCTTAATGCATTTTGGCAAATTTTGCAGAACAAAGTATGTTCTTGTGTGATTGTGCCAATGTCAGGAGACCACTGCCAGAGCTGGCTGTGTGGAGCTTCCTGACCTGGTTCTATGGCCTGTTGTCACATGGCAAGTGGGTGTAGTGGAATATTGTAGCAGCTGGCATCTGACACTCTGGTGTGTCCTGCTCCTCAGGAATGGTCAGAAAGGAGAGTCAAGAGAACATCTCTGTTGTGTTATCTTGTTTTGCCAATTGGAAATGTCAGACAAGGCTTTGCAGGCAGTTTGAGGACTTGAGGTAACAGAAACTGTTGAAATATTTGTCTTCTTCTCCTTGAAAATAAGAGCCTGGAAAAGAGTCAAAGGAATGAATTTATTTATATCTTAAATAAAATTTATGCTTTTGAAGTGAGTTCCTTTAATTTCAGTAGGCTGTATAAATGCTGTCTTTAATTCCCAAACAGCACTTCTATGATACCAGGCATTGTGTTAAAGGCTTTCTAAAGTGCTAAATAAATAAATAAACTGAAAATGAAAGTCAAAAATCTGTATTTTCTGAACTGATTGGACAAAGTTCTTTTTAATATGGTGGAATTCCACAAGCTGAATTTGAAAAGCTGGTTTTTCTTTTTGTAAAAACTCTGAAATAGATTGTAGTATAGATTGTAAAACCACTGTGGAAGTTGCAAGTATGTTTGTGAAACTTAAATTGTTTCAAAGACTCATCTCCCCACTGTCACATGTGGTGTTTGTCACCACCCCGCAAACCACTTCTGTCACACAATGAATAAGCAGAGTTTAAATTGAGCTTTTCTAATGACTGGAACTAAAGGCCCTGTGAATGTAGTTCTTAAAGTGTATATTTATGGCTCATCATGCCTACTCTTTGGCCATTTTGTTTGTTCTTGGAAGAACACACCAGTGGAGATTCCCATGGTACCAGAACAGGCGAGTGTCCAGAAGCGCCCGGTGTTATCTCCAGAGGCACCAGGCTGGGCCTGCCATGTCCCTGCTGCTGGTGCCCAAGTATCTTCAGGGAAGCATTTGGGCACTTGACTGACATCAGAACCAAATGGGTGCTGCTCTGTGCTCTAGACAGTTATTTATTAAGAATTAGCTTGAAACTGGGCTGAGGCAGCTCTTGCTGACTGTCTTGTCAGCTTAGTGTAGTCTGAACAGAATTCTTTTCTCTTCTGCCCTGTCGTTACCCCTGTTCTGCTATTGAGTACATTCTCCTCCTCATGGTCACTCTGGGCTGTAACCTAGGAAGCCCTGGAGCCCTTGCATCCCCCAGCAGGCTGTGAGCACACGCTGCAATAGCCTTCTGCAGGAATTTTTTATTGTCTATAGGGCAGAATCCTCTGCTGAGTCTGGCACTTTTCCATTTCTTTGGTACTCAGTTCAAAGCTCAGTTTTAAAAATTCTTTCCTTACTCTTTAGTCAATTTTTCCTCTTCCAAAGCATGAAGTAGATTGTTCTCTATGTAGCAGATACTACTATGAATCATAAAGAATGCTCCTTACTCATTTTGATTGCTCTCAGGACTGTATTTAGGTCTATCTTCTATTACCCATGCCACAGAGCAGCTGGCAAACATGCATTAGAAACATGGGTCCTGAAAGATTTTAGGAACAGATGTGTGCTAAAATCAAGCTCTGTTTTATTTCCAGGCTTTGCCTTGGACCTGGGCAAAGCTAATCCTACTTTCTGGTCTGTTCAGCAGACTGCAGAGCAGGGGAGATGGAATCATGTGGGGAAGAAGGCTCTGCTGGATTCTCACAGCATTGCTTTCTAGAAAATCAAAGTTGGTACCAGTCACTTGAGCCCTTTTGGCTTACAATTTGCCCAAATTATATTGGTGCAAGTGTTTTCTCTTGCATGCCTTTAAAATGGGCTTATGCAAAAAGGATCATCTTCCTACTTTTTGATACCTAACCTGACTCCCTTGAGTGTTTTCTTTCTCATGTAAAATAACTTTTGCTTCTAGTCATGGTTTGTAGTAGTTTTCCTCTAAACTTCTTTTAAGCAGAGTAATCACAGTTGCCATATAAAAATCAGTAAGATAGAGGGAAAAACCCTGTAAAACTCACAACTATGTTGGAACAATACACAAAATCATATTAATGACTGTGCTTGGAAAGTAAATTGTTGGTCTTTGCTTTTTCTTCCCCTTTTAATTGGAAGTTAATAGCCTATTTCAAAGTATTTCTCAGCCTGGCAGTTCATAGCTGATTTAGCCAAATTATGTGCATTTATTTGGCTTATTCTAGACTCCTGGATGTGTTCAGTCTTAGCACAAGTGATATTTTTGACTTAGGGAGAGGTCAGTGTTCTGTAGGACAATGTCTCCTATGTGTAGTGGCATCTTTGTCTGTGCTGTGTGACAAACCAGGTTTCTCTGCCTGCTGTGTGTTCAGGTTATGCTGTGAATTTGTTTTTAGTGTTGCAAAGATGAATGTAGTCTACATGGGGGCTTCCAGGAAGTGTGTGTGTCTTTTTAAGAATTGAATCTTCCTGTTCCTTACTCTTGCAATGCTTTCAGGTTAAATATTTAGCTGCTTGATCACTGTGTGGTCAGACTCTTGCTGCCACACCTCCAGATATTTACAGTTTTTCTTCATTGATTAATATTGCACATTTCTCAAGAAAATTCATTTTAAGAAAAAAAAATAGTTGCAGGCTTGTTCTGTTGCTCTTTTTTTGTGTTCAGTGATTAAATATGTGATGAAGTCCTGGCAGAAAAGAAAAAAATTGGAAACTGGTGCTTCTTGATTTGCCTTTTTTTTTTTTTAACCTTGCCATTTGTTCTTGCTCTGCAGATGTCACTTTTCTGGTTTGTTAGATGTGTATTATTCAATTAAAATAATGACAGGTTTTATCCACATTTTCATAGATAATTTTATTTTTGCAATATCCATATAAATGTCATGAAAACGTCTTTATTTAAGAAGAATGCTAAATATTATGTGATTTTATTCTTAAGGTTGAGAGGGGGCTAGGACAATTTTGGACCTAATATGCATAATTAGTCCCCTCAATTGCATAATAAATTAGGAGGAATTATTGGAGGGCTTGAGTTGCCAAAACAATTTCCTAATTAGAGAGTGTGGTGAGTGTCCCAAGTGTTTTCTTCTTGAATTCTTCTGAAGCTACTAAAACTGGCTTTCCAAACAGATCATCTTTGTTATGATACCTTTCTGCCTGTATGTTGTTGCATAGTCAGTGACAAACAAGCTTTACATTTTTAACTGGCAAAAAACCTCTCCCATTGTCCCCCTTCCCCAAAAGAACACAAATCAGGAATGTTCTGAGTCTTCAAGTGTACAATGATGAATTGAGTATAGAGGGAGGGAAATGTGAAGAATGTCTGTCCTTCTACCTGTGCAGAACACCCCTCCACTGGAGATGCTAAACTTTTTTGAAGCTACCCTCAGTCTTCCTCTTGATAGTCTTATGCACCACCACCATGTCAGTGCTGGTAGGATGGCTGGGTTTGCAGCCACCAGAGTATTTCTCAGTTCTTTGGTGTTCCTTTTCAAATCTGCACGTCTACACAGTTTAAAATAACAAGCACTGCTGGCTCCTCTTGCATTTATTTTTTTCAATGAGAACTTTTACTCCTCAGTTTTAAGGATGCAAAAGCCTAACTTGTTTGGAATGATAAAAGCTGTATTGCTCTTTTTATTTCCTAGGTTACTGGAAGGCAAGGGTTGGTTTTTATTATTAGAGAGTTTGAGTCTCTTACATTTCTAGGATTTGAAATAGATGGAGAGGGAAAAAATGACATACTGTTGTGAATACAGCAGACCTCCTGTCACTCAACTGTGAATAGCTTGTGCCTGAGAGACAGGGACTTTCTTTCTTTGGGCTTGAAACACAACAGGAGTTGGGCGTTAGGAGTTGGCACCAGTTAAATGCAAGATTTTGGTTTCTGTTCAGTTGTCAGTGCTGGAAGCTTTGTGCCTCAGAGCCAAGTACCAGCTGTTCCTGAGCCAGCCCATGCTGTGCTCTTTCTCCAGGTACTCTGTGATGTTTCTGTTTCTCACAGGTATTCTCAATGCAGTTGTTACTCCACAACAGGGCAAAGTATTGTCCAAGTAAAATAGGGCCATAGTTCATGCTGGTGCTGTACTGACTTCTGCAGAGTTCCATGTCTCATGATGCATAGAGCTGGCATCAACTTGGGTGTAACCTGTTGATGTGCTAAAAGTACTGGGTAACTGGGTATTTGAACTTCTTTGTAGTGAATAGCATAAAGGGAGAGAAGAGATTTCTTTCCAAGTGATCATGTTCATCAATGAAATTCCCTGTGATGCTTATCTTGAGATTGAAAATATAACTTAAATCTTTTATTCCAGAGGTTACGAAGATTATCAACAAAATACAGAACAGAGAAGATCTACCCAACAGCCACTGGTGAAAAAGAAGAAAATGTTAAAAAGAATAGATACAAGGATATATTGCCATGTAAGTCTGATTTACGTGTTAATAGAAGACAAAGGAAAGGGCTTGTTATTCTTCATGTACTTTGAATTTTAATTTTTAGTTATTACTGAAAGGCAAAATTGGAGATAATTTGCTGAAAGATGATGTTCTTAAATTTTTTATTTTTTACTTGGAAGGCAAAGTGACTGAATATTCTTATATTTTATCAGGAGAGGTATCACCCAAAGATAAATGTTTTCTGGTTCTGCAGCTGTATCAAGCCAACACTTTCATTTTGGCTCAGAATGGTTGGGAACTTTACTAGATACTTAAATGTACTTTTTCCTTAGGAGCATGTTATTCATGGTAGGAAACAAACAAATGTCAGCATATACTCTAAGTGAAATTCTAAGGAGACTTAAGGAACCTGTTTTGATGTAAAATAGATCTTTTTTGCCTGTTTGTATCCTGCAAATGGTGCTGAAAAACTTTCAGTGCTGGATTAGCTTTGGTTTCTATTTTGCTAGAGCCCAAATGAAATTCTTTCTAGTGTGTGGACACAGAAAGCATAATTTAGAGCATAATTTAGATTTTAAACTCACCAGCATGTAGATATTCTAGATCAGTGATTTGAAATTACAAGACTGTCTGTTACATGCTCACTTTGTGTAGCTCCTGGGGCCACATATTTCAGAAGCTCCCATTGTTCTTCTTTATCTGAGCAGCTGATAGTGAGATTAAAGGGTAGTCCTCTGACAAATGCCACTTTTCTTGTCCCAGAAGGTCAGCAATAGGTGCATTTTACTCTGCTTATTAGTTGGAAGGAAATGTTTGATAGATAGAGTAAAAAAGAGAGAGGAAGTCTTTATTGTCATCTTATTAACAGTGTCCTGGCATTTTGGTAGATTGTGAACAATGTAGTGAAATGTTGGTAGCTGCCAGGCTGAATTGGTCAGACAATAGCCCTGCAGCAGTTCATGGCTGCAACTACAGCAGTGAAGGAGCACATCTGTCATCTGCACAGAAATAAAACCTGAGTCACTGGGATCTGGAAGGAAATGAAGCTCACAGTGGGGAAATGAGCAAACTTGAAAGCTGCCATTGAGGAAAATTGAAGATGTATTTTCAGTTTAAGTGAATGTCTCAAATATCCCAAGTCTCCAGCAATGAAGTAATGGGAGAACAGCTTGAAATGAGAAGCAGGAGAAAGGCAAAGAAAGTACCCTTGTCTATCTCTAGTAAATCCAGGAAATAATGTACAGTTGTAACTTAATCAGAGATTAGTGCTGTATTTATCAGAAATTGTTCCTGCTACCAGAGAGATCAGTATTAACTCAACACTGGCTTCAGAGTAAAAGATGCATGTTCCCATTACAGTTTATTAAGCCATCCTAAATGGTAGTTAAATGCAACATCGTGTTCACTGGTCACCTGAAGAGCCAGTTAGTTGTTATACAACAATATCCAAACACTTAATCTTCAGAAGCTGAGAGCTGCAGTGGATTTTCTGGGGGAATTCTATTCCAGGCCTTAAACTCTGTAACAGAGGAGCTGTGGCACACAGAGACAGGATGGCAATATTGACATTTGGAAACTGCTCTAGAATTTTGGGTTTGCTGTGCTGGGAAGATAGGATCCCTCATTAGCCTGCTACTTTAATTAGTCTGTTCTGCCACTTAAAAGCAGTTTTTAGTTTAAAGTCTGTGACACTGTTTCATGCTTAGAGAATGTTCTTGCTTTTACAATCTATGCATCAGCGTGTAACACTGTGTTTCAAGCTTTTTCTAGGCCTTTGTATGAGTTGTCTTCAGATTTGTGATCTTAGTCTTGTAATTTACACTTGTGCTTTTTTAAGAAGCGTTACACGGTAACACAAATTTTTTTGCATGTTATGAGGACTCTGGCAGAAAAATGTCACCATTTTGCAAGCTTTTTGGGAGAGCTTTCTGTATAGAAATAACTCTTAGCATTTACTTCTTCTGGACATGGTTCCCTGTTTCATTATCAGTGATGTTTTTATAAAACGACCCAACTAACCATATTTTCTCTTTTGAAATGTATTTGCTCTTTGTCTTTTTCTTGAATTTAGGTCTAATCAAAGGTTTAGCAGCTGTTCTGTGGTTGAGGAATTGACCCTGGGAGCAGAAAGTAACAAATTGCTTGAGCAGCTGCTGTTTCTACTGATACTTCTGTTGCCCCATTTAAAAATAATTTCTTTTTTGATATTTAATTTCCAACTAAAACAGCCTGTATTGTAGAGATAGTTTGAATGATTTTTATATGATAGCTAATAAGTGGTGTTATCAACAAGAGCTGGAAGAACTGGCAAACCTGCCAACCACCTACACTGTTTTAGTAACAATCAAGTTGTTGTATTAAAGATGCAATTTCATTCTAAGGCCAAAAAAAATAACAAAATGTTTAGTTTATTCTGTCAACAAATGATAAGGCTATTTTTATATTGCTGAGGATTTTGGTCTCCAAAGATCTGGTTTTAGCAGAAGCTTTCTCTGAGACAGTCAGTAATGTTTGAGGCAGAAATTTGACATGTCCAAAACCCCCTAAATGAAGGAATCCACTACTTTCTAGTTCAGAAGTGCTCTAGCAAAGAGCCTAGCCCAGCATTTGGGAGATAGGGGTCAGTCTGTGCCTGAGCAGTAAACCCTGGTGCCTGTTTCCTGTTGTGGTACCTGATGGAGTCCTCCTTGGCAGACTTTGAGAGCAGCCAGCTGCTTTAACTGTGCACTGTTTTGTGCTTTATGCTTTCCCTAAGTGTGTCTTAATTCTGACCACCATGATCTGTGTTAAATGTTGTGCAACTTCAGTTTTGATGGCTTCTGGTTAATTGTATTTTGCCTCTTTGTAATGAATTGCTCTTGGAATTCCAGGAGGTGGTACCCTGTGAACTTGAGCATCAGAAGCACATAGCAGTAGGAGCTACTCTGCTAATCACACACTACCTGAGTTGGTTTACCCATAAATCTAATGTATTGACTTGCTTGTGTGACTTACCTTTGGAAGATGTTCTTTAGTATACTACATATATTATATTTGCTGTTCTATATTGATTTACATGTGTTGTAATCCTTGTTCAAAAAAATCTTTTGGTCTGTTTTTTTTAGTTGATCACAGCCGAGTTAAACTGACCTTAAAAACTCCCCCACAAGATTCAGACTACATCAATGCAAACTTTATTAAGGTATGTGGTGCTAGTTTAACATTCTTCTATTTTTTTTAAGCTTTTAAAGCTTTTTTTTTCTTGTCTGTGCAATTTTAATATTATAGTCTTATGCTAGACTTTAAAGTTGTGAAGTTCTTTTATTATGACTTGAATAAATTTACAAGCATGATGCCATTTATAACACAGTCTTTAAAGCTTTGGTTTCACTCCTAAGTGGAAATATAATGTAAAATTCTTCATTTTAAAGTGGCAGGCAAGTGGATTGGAGATTTATACCATAAGAAAATTCAGATGCAGTTGTTTTAACAGGTGACATTTTTAGGGACCATAAATGAGGTGTTTGACAAATTGTTTATGTTAATGTACATTTTGCTCTGTTCATGGAAGAAGTGTGGCAAAGGAATTAACATTCTAACATGCTCAATCTAACAATGGCAATGGAATTAATTTAGCATTCTTAAAGAGAAGTCAGAATTTGACTAAAAGCCTGTTACAGTTTTGTTTCAAAGTATTAATATCTTGAGCTGTCTTTGTAGCTTTATTCTGATGCTGTTTCTACACAGTATTTGTTTTTCAAAAACAGGTGCTCCTGTAAATCTTCCTGCATGAACTTTAGCTTGAAAAGCAGAACATTAACATGCTGAAAATATAAAACAAATTCTAAAATTTTAGATTCTTGGAATGTATTACAGAGAGGGAGGAACTTAAATTTGTTCAAGATTTTGCTTTTTTGCAGAAAGATTTTCAATTTTTCATCACTCAATATTTGAGTAACAAAGAAAATGCAGACTAAAAAGGAATCTTCAGAGTCTGAACATCCTTATTTCCTGTGACAGTCTCTGGCAGTGCTGTAGCTGTGGTGATCTTGCACTCCCTTGAGATTACCAGCAAAATTCTCACTAATGTTATCAGGAGTCATGTTTCATATTCACCCTTCCTGTTATGTATTAAGAAAAGGATATTCTAATTTTGCACCCTTATAACCAATATATAATTTTTAAATTCAGTGCAAATAAATGTTCTTTATAAGCATTAATGTTTCCTTTCTGCAATCTCAGGGAGTACATGGGCCAAAAGCATATGTTGCCACCCAGGGTCCCTTAGCCAATACAGTCATTGACTTCTGGAGGATGATATGGGAATACAACGTTGCTGTAAGTAGCTATAGAAAAATTCAGTGTTACCTTATTTCATGGCACTGTGATTGTGTATTTTTTGCCCGAGGTGGCTATTATGAAAATATTGACAGTGGTTTAAATTATTTGCTTCCCAAATCTAGCTTTTTGTAGTTAAATAGCATTAATATTATTTATTCAGTTTATTAATGTAAATTCAAAGTAATAATTTTGTTGAATGAATGTTAAGTCCTTCATATTTATGAATAGGTTCTTGCTTGTTACATTTGTAAGGTAGGAGACCTTACAATTCTGACTTAATGTAGACTAACAAAATCAAATACAGAACCATCATGTGAAACAAAAATAAAAAACCCCACTCACTTTTCTTTTTATGCTAATTTTGGGTTAGTTATTGCTTTTTATGTTCTACATCTGTTTAAACGGCTTTTGTCAGGAATTAAGTTTTAAATATTTTTGGAAATTGTATAGGTTAGACAAATTATTTGTGAAATTTTGGTGTGGGGGGAAGTTGTTTGACACTTAAGTCATGGTCACTTACTGTAACAAATAGCTTACCTGTTGGTGCATTTTATTGTGCTACTCGTGCTTTCTGAAATAGCTTCACCTAAGAAATTTGATGGTCAGGGTTTTTTGGGGGGGGATTGTTCATATCTTATCCATTCTATATCACATTAAGCAAATATAGCTATGTTTATTCCAGTTGGCAAGTGGTTCTGATTTTTATAAGTTTAGACTTTTCAGTCAGACTGAATAAATAAGGTTTTTGTACAGGATTACAGTGAATTTGAATTAAGTAGTCTTGAAGTGTTGTATTAGTGATGTAGATTTTGTGAAGGATGAAACTTGGTTACTGTTTTAGAATTGGAGAAGCATGTGTATTCAGGAAAGAAAATATTAATAATTAGTCTCTTCTGTAGTAACCACCTAAAGTGTATCAATATCTGCCTGACAGAAGCAAGTGGTGAAGTGTAGGTTTAAATTACGTGATCCAAAAACATCTAACTTGGAGCATCTTTTTTTTCTTTTCAGATAATTGTAATGGCCTGTCGAGAATTTGAAATGGGAAGGGTACGTGTCCTAAATACAAAAATAAATGAGCTTTGCCTGTAAGGGGCAATAGCTGTGAAGCTTCATTTGCCAAATCCATAACTGTGATAATAATATGCCAGATGAAGTAAGGAGTATCCTTACATTTCTGTACATAGGAAATAGTTCATGAGACTGCATTTCTTTGCCCCATTTGTAGGGTTACATGATTATTTAGGTGTCAGCTCAGTGGAATATGTGTTTGTGTACAGAACTGTACCAAGGGTTTGTTTCTGGCCATGTCACTGTGGAATAAGTGTCCTGCTCTTTGTGGGATGTAGGCCAGCTCTGAAAATCCCGAGTCCTTCAGAATTTCCTGTCAATTGATGCAGCTGCAAAAACAATTTTTTTTTAATCTCTCTTCTTTATTCTTATGACCTTAGAAGGAAATCTAGAATTGTGAGTTCCCAACTTTCACAAAAACTGAGCTTTTGTTTCTCCCCTCTGCATGATGCTTATGCGTATGGTACAGGCAGACAAGAAGTTTACATCCTAATTTGCAGTGTCTTTTGCTTCTATTTATGTTGGCTGTTTGAGGTCTTGGTTTTGTTTTTCTCTTGTTATCCAAAAGGAAAGTTATTTTACTATCTTAAAAGAAGTCCAGAATAAGGTATTCAGGGTTGTGATTTCGTCTGCTCTGCTTTTGTTAATCGTCTTTCAGTACCATGAATGGGATAAATTAGGGTTCTTTACTTTAACAGAAAAAATGTGAGCGTTACTGGCCTCTGTATGGAGAAGCAGCTGTAACTTTTGGACCATTTCGTGTTTCTTGTGTAAGTATAAAGGTTTATAAATTAATTTTCAAGTATTTAGTGGGTTTGTAACTTAAATGTTCAATGAACTGTTTGCAGTGGGATTTTTAGTTGTTCAATACTAAATTCTACACAAGGACTCTCGAAAAAAATGTGCATATCTAAGCTTCATGCTTTTTTAATCCTCCATGATTGTTTTATATTTTTAAAGGAGGGAACCTATGTCCCTTGGTCTTGTATCTTTTAATGTATTATTTCTTGAGCTTTGTATACTGCTTGAATGTCTGTACCATACTCAAGAAATCAAAATCCTGTGCAGTTGTTTTGTCTGTTATGACTTGTTTTCTGAGTGAACTGAAAGTAACACTGGAATAGTTTATTTTTAAGATAATTAGCATGAAGCATTTTAAGGTGTTCAGAAAGAAAGAGTTGACATGCCTGTTTATTCTGCTGTTAATACTGTTTTAAATAATTTAACAAGAATTAAGTACGCTTCAATTCATCTTGTAGGAAAATATATACTTGGAAATTTTAGTCTGTAAAGATTGAGTAACCTTTTCCTACAGTAAGTTGATTCAAATTTGACTGCTTTTTGCCCTGTTCCTTGTGATAATGGTGAAAGGGATTTGTGTGTTTGCTGTAATTGGCTTCTTAGCTGCAGCTGAGAATCTGTTACCTTTAGGTACTCTGGTGGATGTGGGCTGCATTGCTTTAAAACCTGCCAAGTGTTGCAGTTGTTGATGAGAAATGGTAAATCCCCAGGAGGAGATAGAAACACATTAAAGCATATATGCAGTCTCCTAAATTCTCCATAGGAAGCTGTAATGCCAAGTTTTTAAAGGCATCTACAAATTCTGATGTTACGGGTATTTAAAGTACAATAATATTGTTTGATTTCTGCAGTATAAACTTTCCTTGATATGCCAAAGGAAGATTTGAAAGTTCTATGAGCTAGAAGCTAGGTTTTTTGGCCACAACCAAGATAATCAGTGATTCTTTTAATTGAAAACAATGGAAAAGGAAAAAATAAAAGGAGACATCACAGGATAGAGTGGTAAGCAGCTGAAGTTTATACAGCAAAAGCGTTATAGAGGGATGGCTGTGAAAGGCAATCTGTAAATTAAAAGTATGGAGAAATAAAGAAGAAAGGTAGTTAGAAATATTCTTACATGGTTTAATGATCAATTTGTTGCAGACAAGACTTCAATTTCTCTCATGTTTAAGTAAAAGTAATGCATTTTGCACATCTTGTGCAGCAAGCTAACTTGCTTGTGTGTTAATCAGTCTTTTGATTGCCCCTTTCTTGAGGAAATCATAAAAAGACCCCTGAGTTTAAAGTTTCAAGTTTTAGTTATGTCCTGTATGTTGCATATTGATTTTTAATATTTTTTTCCAATGCATTATTATTTTCTCATGTTTAGGAAGCTCAGCAAGAAAGAAAAGATTACTTCATTAGAACATTATTACTTGAATTTCAAAATGTAAGTACACAATCACTTCTGCTCTCAGCTTCAATGGTTGCTTAAAAGTCTCTAAAATGATACAATGTGAGAAACTCATGAAATTATTTTTACTTTTTTATGTGCTGATTATGTATGTAAATTATAAAGATTGCAAGTAATGTTAAAATCTTAGTATATAAAGGAGGAATAGTGAAACTCATTGCCTTTTATCTATGTTCTTGTTTACCCAAGTGGCTTAAGCTTTTCTTGTAAACTTACACTGAAATGTCAAATGTCAGACTTCATTTCACTGAAAAGCAGCTACCAGTAAATAAAAACTGTAGAGCCCTCCTGTAAAAACACAAAGCATGATAGTCAGTTTTACAGAACACCTGTCATTTTAATTGTCAATCTGCATTAATAAATGATTTATTACAGGTTAGTCTCATTTGTGGTTATGTTTTCTTTAGCAAAACTTTGTTCCAATTCAACAACGGACATCACAGCAGTTATGAAAACTGCTTAATCATGAGGGGAGGAATTTTGGGGAATAATTTTTGTCTGTAGTATTTGCTAGGAATGCATGAACTTAATCAGTTTGTTTCTGTTACTACTCATAACTGACTGGGCTATGAGACAGTTTAGATAACAGAAATTCTATGTGGTAATCAGGGTTTCTCACATTTTTTGAAATGGTGCAGTTCAAAACAGAACTGGATACCAAAAACCCCAAAGCAGAGCCTGCCTTCCTTTTAATGCCTGAATATTGTACAAACTAGTTACACCAGAAACTGTAGCTGATTTATGTTTTGCTGGCCTACACTGTACATGCAAATGATGTTTGGCTATTGACTTTGGGGAGTTTTGGCCTGTGTACTGCTTAAAAACTGAGTAGCAACAAAAAGCTACAGTTTGTGCTGAACTTTTGATCTTAGCAAGGAAACAAAGGTTTGTTCCTGTGAGGAACAATTTGACTGAAAGGGTTAACAATATGTGTTGACATTTGATATGTACATCTGATGATGTGGTTTTTCTCCAGATTTGTATAGCAGATTTGCTTGAGGATTCCTGTAAAATTAACTACAGACTTTTCATCTTTCTTTGAAAAATTCTAAGCATAGCATTATTGCACTGGGGAGGAAAAGTGTATTTGTGGTGTAAAGTAATAACCTTTTAAGTTTGCTTTCAGGTTTTCCAGAATAATTATATGTTTTGTCACTTCTGTAGCATTTGCAGTGGGTTATCATACACAAAAAAAAAACCAAAAACCCAAACAAAAAACCTGTGCAAAAGGTTTTAAAATTTCTACAAATCTACAAAGCTGTTTTAGTTTCTAAAAAGAAAACCAGTTTGACTGAAATTTGATTATTTTCAAGAAAGAACTTTGGTTTACTTTATAAGTGGCAGTAGAAAAAAAAGGACTTTAAAGGTTCTTTTAAATTTTTTATTTTCATATAAAAAACAAGTCTTTTTTTTTTTCTGACCATTCTGCTAATGTGAAAAATCACTTGTGTTTTTAAAAGTAGTTAAGTGAAATGTTTTGGTGGAGCTTAATGGATAGCTGTAACTCTTCCTTTTTACTGGTGACCTTGGGTTTACATAATCATCTAGAATTTTTAAATTTGTGCTTTCTTGGACTGTGTTTTCTCTTGTTTTAACTAGCTATGGTGTTTCCATAGAGCTGGAAAAAGTCAAACATCAAAAATAGATAAATTTCCATGCTCAAGAGGCCTCCTATGTTGCTTCTCACATAACTAAGCAGAAGGTAGTGTAGGTCTTGAAACCTGTAGATTGTAATGTGGCTCAAAACCTTCATGCTCCCCAGTACATTACTTTGAGGGGTATCCTGGAACCCAGAGGTGTGACAGCAGCATGGAAAGGTGCAGTAGAACTAGCTACTGCTCGTAGCTGCAGATGCTTTGGATAGTGATGAAAGAGAGGATTTTCAGGGATTCAGGGAGCTGAGTTACTAAGCTGTTCTAAAGCCTGCTTCTTACCTTGTCTTAATAGCTCCTGTTACTAGAATAAAAGTGTGCCTGTTGTTGTTGCAAGTGGGATCCATATTTAGATATGGTCTCAATTATTTCTATTGTTTTAATAATTTCCCTCTGTGAGCCTGTGCACATGTGCACACACTTTATTTTGTAACGTGACAAAACAACACCTTTGCCCCCATTTTTTTTTTCCTCAATAAGTTATTGAAGTACAAATAGAAAAAGAAAGACCACGTGAAAGATCCTTTCTCCATTTCCAAGTTATAGCTGGAAGGACATAGAACCTTTTCATATGGTGCAGCATTTTTGGTCCTTTGCCCATCTAATAGAGAGGGGCTTCTGTACAGTCCCATAGGGCATCTTCTTATGCATTAGCAGCACTTCAAGTATGACTTCAGAACTTCTCCTCTATTTTTTGAAGTGGTATAAGCTGTAAGGTTTTTCGATCCAGTAAATGACTTTGCCTGTCAATGCAAAGGTTCATAGAACTACTCCTTTGGTACAAACTCAAATATGTGTTATCATTAACTCCTTTCTCCCTGCCTCTCCCTTAGGAGACTCGTAGTGTCTATCAATTTCATTATGTTAACTGGCCTGACCATGATGTCCCTTCATCTTTTGATTCTATTCTGGACATGATCAGCTTGATGAGAGAATACCAGGAACATGAAGATGTTCCTATTTGCATACACTGCAGGTATCAAATCTATTTATCTTTTCATTTTTAAGCATTTTCATTTTTAGAAGTCTAGACTTTTGTTATGGGATGCACTAGTTTTGGTTCTAAGTCAGAATTTATTTATTTATTTTAATTGAAAAGAGAAATTTTGTGTCAAAATTTAATTCAAAATCTTACAGCTTCATTTTCTTAAAACTGATGCCATGGTGAAATTTTTGCTTTTACTTCAGTTTAAAACAGAATATCAATCATAAAAGAAAGCCTTTGAAAGGGGAGCTGTTTTGAGGTTCTTAAGACCTAAATCCTCGTGAAGACAAAACAGAATTTGAAGATCACTGCAAATCAACTTGGGAGTAAAGGCTCCATTCTCAATAGGAGAGACCATGTAGCTCATGCATCACTAAGAACTCTGTGTTCTAATATGACAAAAAAGATCTTTAATGAGCTGGCTGTAGTTTCCAGTTGGGAAGTCTTTACTTCTAAATGACAAAAATTTAATCCTTGACCTGAAATTTGGCTAACAGAAGAATTGTTGAGGCTGAACAGCTATGAAAATATTTTGCTGAATTGACACTTTTTGACTATTTCTCTGGAAATCTTGCCTATTGTTTTTAATTCTTTTTAAAGCAACAAAAGTTCATGGGTTGTGTTAGGAAAAAGTGAATTTAGATTTATAAGCCAGGACATGTTAAATTCATGGGACTTATTAACTCTTTAGAGCTTAGTTATTCTCTTCTAGGGCTGCATTCTTTTTCCGAGTTGTCACTCTTAAGTGAGGTCTAAAGCCATAAACTGACTTAGCAGTGAAATTAATTCACTTTGTCCTGTTCTTTTTGAATGTCAATGTAATTCTGCATGTTGATTCTTTACAACAGTGTAATTATAATGTAATAAATAGGCATGAATTATAACACCACATGTGTAAAACAGAGGAGTTCATACAACTAGGAAAAATAAATAAGATAGTTTTCTGTCATTCTTAAACTTTCAGATTTATGTTTTTAGCTAAAAAGCAGAAAATGCGGATGTGATACTAAATTGGAAAAATGTGGCAAGTCTCTGTTCTGCCATTTTACATCATTTATCATTAAACTTGGAGAAGACCACACCTGAGGAAGCAGTAGTAGCTGGGAATAGTGTGACGAAAGAAAGAGGCAATAAACTGGTCAGCACTGAATCATCTTTCTTGACTGCAGTTCCAAATGGCTATGAAAATTTGCATTAAAAGTTTTGCAGTGCTGATTTTATTTTTAAGACACTGTAGTGTCAGGCTGAGTGAAATTAAAAGGATAGTTGAAGGATTTGGATCGGGTTTTCTTAACATTGAACTTGTGAAATATAAGGCTTATAGTGGTTTTTTTTTAATCAAATTTAAATAATATTTAACACCTATCTGTTTATGTTCATAGCGCAGGGTGTGGAAGAACAGGAGCCATCTGTGCCATAGATTACACATGGAATTTGCTTAAAGCTGGGGTAAGGAATCCTAAAAGAAGATTTATGACATTCTGTAATTTTGTAACAGTGATTGATTGAGCTTCCAAGTGTTCAAAAATAGTGAAATGTTTAAAACATTCTGGAGCTCTCTTGACAGATTGGACGTTTAGTTTCATTACATTTGTGCTTTGGTGTGAATTTACTTTCCTTTGACAGCAAGTTTTTATCTAAAATGGTCACTATAATATTCTAATTCTTAAAAAATAAATTTCAATATAAATTGATTTTTTAAATTCAATTTTCTCAGTCTCTCTGATTTATCATGCAGCTCAAATATAAAGGGATAACTTCATTCTGGGATTTTTAGATTATGAAGCATTGTTAACAATGCAATGTCATATTAATGACATTGGATATCTCATTTCAAAAATGCTTGAAATACTCTCATCTGATCTAAATCAAATGTCAGTTGCTTTGAAAAAAGAATTAAATAGGTGCAGTATGGAGAGAACAGATTAGCTTTACCTGTTAAAGTTAGACATTTTTTTGATGTTCAGTAGCTTTTTTTATTGTTCTGACAGTTATGTCATTGTAATTAACTTACTTCTGTATTTCAGAAAATACCTGAAGAATTCAATGTATTTAATTTAATACAGGAAATGAGGACACAGAGACATTCTGCAGTGCAAACAAAGGTATAGTTTAGTTTTAGTTTATAAAATATAAACTATATATAGTTTTAGTTTTAAAATGGGTGTGATAATATATCACCATTCTTTAAAAAGAGATTGTGCGTTAATTTTTATCTGGTTCCTTGTTTTAGGAGCAGTATGAACTTGTCCATCGAGCCATAGCACAACTGTTTGAAAAGCAACTGCAAAAATATGAAAGTTGTGCAGACTGGAAGATTGCAGATGGAGTGGTAGGTGTCTTTCCCATATGTAGCTGTTAGCTTCTGATGAAAATTCTCCTGTGAAGTTGTTTTTAAAGTGTTCAATGGTGTGATCTTATTAAGTTCTCATGTTTTTTTAAGTACTGCTTGCATTGAAATAGATTAAGGGAGAGAAAAATAAGTTTAAAATACTTTTGTCAGGGAGCTTCATGCTCTACTCTTTTAACAAAGGAGAAGGAAGTGGAAAAAATATTCTTCATTGATATTCACAGTGTCTGAGGATTTTTCTGTCCCCTTTAAATTAAATGTCCCCTATAGGTTTATTCCCTTTTTTATGTTTAGATATGTTTTCTTGGCTGTTGCTGGGCACCATGTGAAAAATGGATTTTTTGATTAATATATTCTTTCTCTCTCACATTCCAGAACTCTGTACCACCCTGGATTGTGTTTTGTTTATTCAGTGATTTTCTGTCCCTAATTGATGTAGGTTCCATAGCTCTCTAGAGGGAATATGAGTGGTATCTCCAGGACTCTTTGAAATATCTGGAAGCCATTTAAAATGGGCTTTTATTGATAAGCATCCCATTTATTTTAGGGATTTAACTGTCCTCTACTGTGCTTTCTAGGAAGCATAGATTTTATTTCAATTCTTGGATTAAAGGCATCCACCCTTCTGCTAACTCCTAAGAATTTATATCTGTTCATGCAGTACTTAGGAGGTCTTTAGTCATGACAAGAAACCTGTTGACTAAATGCAATATGGATAAGGCTGACTGCTTTTATTTGTTACAGATTTGATTAAGCTGATGTGTGATTTTTTTTTAATTCCTGTGAAATTAGCATGGCAGGGTTTAGAGTAGGCAGATCAATTAGCTTTATACAGAAGTGGTTTCTAAGTACTTGAGTTTTGATCATAAAACAATAGGTAGATCAGTCTACTCTATCTTCTGGTTGTTTGACTTAAATCTGACCTGCGTCTGTGCTCTTAGAGTCAAAAATGTCTCCTCTTTACTTATTCCTATTACTCTGTATACTGAATGACTTACATGTTCCAACAGATGAGTAAAGCTATGGCACAATATGGTGATACTCTGTAACAAAGGCAAGTGCTCACTCTAGCACAGCTTGAGAGATTTGCTGACTAATAAAACAAGACCAAATAGAAAATGGATAGGTAATGTACATGGGGGTGAGAGAGGGATAAATCCCAGCTCAGAAAAGGCAGTGATGGAGTATGAGTTTTGAGTTTTACTTGGATATGATCTTGGTTTATGATCAAGAAGTTGTAAAGGAAATTGAATTTTCGCAGTTACTTGGAAACTAGTTAGAGCAGAGGATGTAATGTTCTTGTGTGGGTATCTTGTAGTTTGACCACTGACTGCACGTCAAGTCTGCTTATCTCAAAAACATGTTGCAGAATTTGAACATTAAACAACTGGACAAGGATCAAAAGGTATTGGAAGGCTCAATCTAAAGAACTGCCAGACTGGGGTGGAGAAAATATGGCTGAGGTTAGATGCAACAGAGGCTGAGTAACAACAGAAAGTTGATTACTATTAACTTTTTCTAAGGTATACCAGTGAGATCTGAAAGACTTTATTAAAAAGTGACATTTATATGAAAAATGCAACATGAAACTGCAGAGCCCCTTGCAGCTGAAAGCCTATATCTTTGGAGTGAATATCTCACCATCTTGGAATCTTCTTCCCTGAGTTTCACTAACCTCTAAACTATGAAATGCCAGAGTTGCAATCTGTTGGAAAACATTTGGATCCCTCTATGCCTGCTCTGATCTTTCTCTTCCCTGGAAGTTCCCTTTTGGTCACTGCTAGAAGCAGGGCAAAGTAAATCTTTGTCTGACTAGGCATAGCCTTTTTTGTCTTGGGAAATAATGCTTCTTCCTACTTCTTACTTGAATAATTCTGCAGAACGGTTGAAGGGTAAAAAGTCTCATGGGTGAGGAATTTCTGTATCTTGAAGTTTGGCACTTAGATTTGATACTGTCCATTTGTTAGAAAACTTACTTTCAAGGAATTAACTGATATAGGCTTCACTTCTGTTCTGGATTTAGAAGGGAAGCCTCACATATCCAGTTAAATGTTTTCATGTAGTTTTAACCTGATTCTCAAAACTTTGAAGCTCACTTGAGACATCACTTTGATATTCTGACAAAGCTCCTTTTTTACCTCCAGAAGAGTTAGGTAGCATCTGTTGTATATAATGTCTGATTTTCCCTGGAAATTTTCTAGTTTACTTTCTTTTAAAAAAAAAAAAAAACAAGCATTCTGGGATCTATCTTATTTAAAAAACTAATTCTGAGTCAGGAAGTTTTCAAGTAACTTTTAAAAATACTTTGTAATATTCTATTTTGATAATACTGTGATGAGCTGGAGTGCTCTGTAGGGTTGGTTTCATGGTTTTGTTCTCCTGTTGCTGTTCTCATTTCAAGTGTTTGAAATGGGTTGGGTTCCAGAGGCTCTGTAAGCAGGGCTTGCCAGTACCATCCCAGTAAAAGGTTAATCTGGTTGGCAGTGTGGGGAAGTAGCTCAGACACAATCCCAAACGTGTGTTCCTGTGAACTTGCCAGCAGTTTCCCTGCTGGAAACAATACTGTAAAAAGTCAGCAGCAAGGCATGCAGTGTTTGAAAACAGACCTATGGTAAGGTTAGAATTTCCATTAGAATTTGATAGATTTGAAACCATATAGAAAATACATGATGTGCTTTAATTGTAGTAAATGTATATTCTTACCATATAGTTATACCTAGTGTGAATGTGTAGAACTATGAATGTTTAACACTAAGTATTTACAAGAAATGAAATAAGGAAAGCTCTGCTCAGATACCAGTACTTTCAGTAGTAGCCCACAGCAGCCAAATTTAGGGGGGGGAGAATTGCTGCTCAGGAGCCACTTTTTATTGATAAGAAAAGAATTCAGATGCTAAATTTGATAATCAGAACTATTCCCCTCCCCCACTTAGTAGTACTTTCAAGTTAGCAAACAATTAAATTGGAACAGAATCTTGGACTGAAGCCCTTCACACTGAAATTCTTGATCATATTGACATGTAGTTCAAGTCAATAGCTGTGCTTCTCACCATCTCTGACTTTGTTAATACTGCTGTGGAAGTATTATACTTGGTGTTGTGTTTGGAAGCTTTGAAATATATGTGAGATCATTAGTCTTGGTTAAGCCTTGTCTGATAAGGTATCAGAACAGTATCAGTAAAATATTTTATGAGTTATTTGAGAAGGTTCATGAGCTGAAGTGAGCTGTAGCTGTCTTGGAAAGTTTGAATCACATGGAATGTCATAAAATTGGATGTTCTATCTGGAAGTCAGAAAAAGAAAACTGGTTAAAAGACAAACAACCAAGCTCACTCTCCATTCAAAAATGTTTCTCGTTGAACTTTTTTTCTTGACAGTACCAAGCATGTTACAGTACTGTAAGTCCTTGTTTTGCCCTTATCCATGAGTAGAAACCTGAATAAACACTTTCCAAAATCTGGTAGTGCTAGTACTCTCCAGTGTCTCTTGCATTTTGTGCTGTAAAAGTGACAGAGTTCTGTTGCTGTGGTTGACTGCACTTTTAGAAGTCATGGAGGAATCAGCTGCTATAAGAAGAATGTTGTTATTTGAAACATTAATAGTTTAGAAACTGTAAGTGAAAAGACTGTGCTGTTCATATTCTCTTTGGTGTTTGGCAGGTTGGAAGGATATCTTTTGTCATTGCAGCATCCTAAAAAGTCATGTATTTCTTCAGAGACATTTATCTCATTGCCTCTGTTGGAATGTTTTATTTAATCTGAGTCACTTGAGTGTATCATTTCAGTCTGAAGTATTTCTCTTTTTATCTACTGATGCTCAGTGATTCCCATGCTGCTTTATGAAAAGGGCAAAAGGAATGCCTCAATTCCTTTTAAGGGAAAACATGAGATTACTTCTGGAGGAGTCTTTGCAGTGAATTTGCCGGTATTTTACCAGTACAGAAAGTTTCTGAATGACATTAAATATTTCCACTGTGAGTTCCAAAAGAAAATGATGCACTGCAGTTCCTGGGCAAAAGGTTTTGAATTGTAGACAGTGTGTGTGAAATCTCAGTCTAAGACTGATGCTCCATTTGCTTGAAGTTGGTGCCAGCATTCTTTGGTGATTGAGCCAGTGGAGGAAGCAGGTGAGGGAAAGACCCCCTTGGGAGGTGATAGCACAGTTTGGGTTACCTTAGCAAGCTGGGTTCAGACACTGCATTTGCCATGAGAATTCCTTGTTTCTCTGCATTACTACAGGAACATAAGTTACTCTGCATTTTAGTGGACTAGGGACAATCTACACAAAGTATTTGAGTTTATGGTCTTGTCATTTGTTGATGTAGTCTTTCATAGGTAGATATACACACATCTATACATGTGCAATTTAACAGAATTCCTAGATATTCCAAACTATGAACAGTTTCACTTGATCTCAGTAGCTACTCCCTCAGGGGAGCAACTCCAAGAGAACTCTTGAACTGTTGAGCATTTGATGCATAGAGACACAAAGGCTGGAGAAAGATCTTGTTCTTTTGTTTACCCAGGTTGTGGTGAGAAGCCTGCCACAGTAGGATAGTTGTCTTCTGTGAGAAAGCAGGGTGCTACACTGAACATTTAGTGAATTGCACATTTGTTAATCCATTTCTAAAACATTATTCTGTATGTTGACCCCTGTGAGCTGTGTGTTGTCCTGGATTGTCTAAGCTGATACTTTTAAAAATTGTGCTCTGCCTGAGAATGCAACATCTGTCTAGAGAAGCAAGAGAGTGTTGACTGATGTAGATAAGCTGTGCTTAGGAAGGCTGTGGAAGGCTTTTTCTTAATACCCCCATCTGCTCTTCTCAACAGATGCAGTCATCCCAGTGAGATACCCTATATTCACTTTCAGAGCTGAGCTTCCTCGTTTCTGCTCCCTGCTAGTTTTTCTGCATGTTTGCTGATTTGCTTAGTTTGATACATGACAGGGAAATCTGTGAGTTGGTGTCATTTAAGGGTGGTAAATACTCAAAATACTGGTTATTCCCTATTTTTTGTAACACAGAACTGAGAACAAGTCACAGGGAATTACTTCTCTAAAAGCAAAAGAAGCATTCACAGAAACATCAATCCATTGAGCTAATTAAGGAAAGTAGCAAAGTACCTCTCTTTTTTGGTGATGGTCATTCCTGTAATCATTCTTGCTCCTCATTCAATGCAACTAAAACAGTGAATGGATCTGGAGTTTAACTTGATGCACACGTGAAAGTTTTAAACCCCTCTCTGCTTGAAGCCTTCCCTGTGTACAAAATTGGGGTAACCAATGGCTTTTCTGGTGTTAAATTTAAAAGTACTGTTTTGAGTGTGCAGGTTTTCTTGTTGGGTTTTGCTTAATTTTTTTTTTTCAATTAATTGTTTTTGTAAACTGTAGTTGTGTATGTGCCTTGGACATTTGAGTATATATGCATTTTTGTAAGGCTTATACATACATACATTTTGTTAGCAGTAGCAAAAATGGCAGTGCCTTTTCAGCTACTTCTGCCTGTCTTAACTAGAAACAGCTTCTTACTGTATTCGTGGAGTTTTAACAAGCTTTGACATATGTTAGCTTCTTTAATAAGCTTTCTCTTCTGCCTGTGAGAAAAGCATATCTCAGGAAACATTCTGTTCACAAACACTTCACTTTACAAACATAGAAGGCCAGGGATGCAGCTGCTGGTTTGTTTTCTGGACAAGTTAGTCTAGAGCCAACAGGCACACCCTTTCCCTTGCCAATACCCTTTAGAAAACTGAGTGCATAAATAAGAAATGTGTTCCTGAAAACTTCTGTGCTACTGGAACTGAACTGGGAGACTTTTCTGATCTGTTGTAGGATGGAGCAGTTGATGGTGAGGGGGAGGAACTCCTGTGGAGTCTGGCTCTTTCTAGTATCTTTCTGCTTTGTGAAACTGGGCTGTGCTGTGGTGCTGAAGCAGGGCCAGCAGCCCACTCTGTTCCCAGGATGCAGTTGTTTAGGGTGCATTCATTTCTAGCTTTGGTTGTTAGTACTTCTGAGTAAGGGGAGCCTTTTTAGTACAATACCAATGCACTTAGTGCTATCCACAGTAATGAATACGTAAGGGAGAGATTCAGAGTTTGCATTGCACAACTGGGGGAAGTGGGGAGGAACATGACACAACCATTGGGCAGGAAACTGAGTTTATTGTTGAATACTGGGAGCCTCAACATCTTTGGCACCAAGCTTCAGCTTGAATGAGGCAATTAAATAATGTCCATATTTGTTAAAGGCAAAATGATCTGTATGGTCAGTCATAACTTGATGTCAAAAAGTAGGAAATTGCTTTTTTACTTTTTTGAGAGAAACTGGTAGAGGGGTTGGATGTTCATGCCCCATGATAATGTTCCCAGTGCTGCGGACCCCAAATCTGGATGCAAACCATTGTAGACATACTAATTAAAAAAAAAAAAAACAACAAAACCAAACAACCCACATTCATATTTTTCTCCAGTCATTCATTGCATCCAAAGCAGCATGGGCAGCTGGTGAAGGGAGGTGATTCTGCCCCTCTACTCCACACCTGTGTGACCCCACCTTGGGTCCTGCATCCAGCACTGGGAGCCCCAGCACAGGAAGGACCTGTTGGAGTGAGTCCAGAGGAGGAGCACAAAGATGAACACAAGGATGAACAGGTCTCCTGAGAAGACAGACTGAAAGATTTGTGGCTGTTCAGCCTGGAGACCTTATTGTGGCCTTGCAGTGCTTCAAGGGCACTTGTGAGAAACATGGGGACAGACTTTTTAGCAGGGCCTGTTGCAGCAGTAGGACAAAGTGTAATAGTTTTAAATTAAAGGATGGTACATTCAGACTAGATGGAAAGAAGAAATGTTTTATGATGAGGGTGATCAAACACTGGAACAGGTTGCTCAGAGAGGCTCTAGATGCCCCATCCTGGCATTCCTGACAACAGCAAAGGCCAGCTTGGACAGGCTCTGAGTAACTTGATCTTTTTGAAGATGTCCCTGCTCATTGCAGGGAGGTGTGGATTAAGTGACCTTTGAAGGTCCCTTCCTACACAAACTGTTCTATGATTCTATGAAAACCAAACAACCTTGATTGACTGCAGTGAGAGCTTCAGTTGTGTTCATTTAAATGTGAGTAGCTTTTATCTACTAATTGAATCTTACTCCAAAAAAACCTCTGGTAGTTACAGCTAGTGGTCAACAGGACAATGAACTCCCTGTGCAATTTCCCTGCAAGGGCTAACACAATCCATTCATTAAGGAACAATAGGGCATTTCTGCTGGAGTACTTCTGCAATATTGTATTTGACAACAGGTTAATGGGGGCAGTTAGGGAAAAACAGTAAGAAAGATCAAATTAATTTTTTTCTTTACAGGTAAAGCTCCACTTAGTACACTGAGGAATATAATTTGATAATAGACTCTTCACAGTAGCCAACAGCAGTATGGTGACTTTTAAGACAAGTAATGGAAATTAAAAACATATAACTAATTAATCCAAATTTAACTGGTTAGTTAACTGTTGAGGCAACTTGTAGTTTGTGTTCCAAAGCAAAAATTGCCCACTGAGTTCAAATGCAACTATCACACCTGAAGCAGAAATTTAACAGGGAATTCCCTTTTGTTCTGTAAGACTGAAGAAGGTCAGTCTCTAGCACCAGTCTCAGCAGGTAGGCTGGCAGATAGCAGTCCCTATTGCCTGAATGTGGTATTGTGCTTTGAAATGTGTTACCCCGATTTGGGATATTTGTTGTTCTTTTTTAAGATTGCTTTTCAAAAGGGAACTCCTGCAAGAAAAGCCTTTAGGTCAAATAAGCATTAAAGTTAAGATAATACTATGGTCCTCCTTGGTTTTGTTTGGCCTTTGGCTGTGGCACATGTTTGGAAATGGTATGTCAGCTTTAGACTGTGGCATGTTCTGATTTGATTTTTAATCATATATGGTTTTTTCCTTATTTTGGCTTAGTAGCTGGGTTGTAGTTAGTGTTCATAGCCACTCTTGGGGGGCTGTGTTTTGGATCTGTGGTGAAAAAAGTGCTGATGGTTGTCCTTAGCTAATGCTGCAGCTATGGCTGGACAATGTTTGCACAGTCAGGAACTGGCAAAGGCCCACCTGTGGAAGGTTGTGAGTGATTGCTTTTGCATTGCTTCTTTGATTTCTTTTTATCTTCTCCTACTTCTCCTTTGCCTACTAAACAATTTTGTCTTGACCCATGAGTTTTCCTGCTGTTCCTCTTTCCCCTCCAGGGGTGGAGTGGAGAAATGAGAGTGGCTCTGTGGGGCTTAGCTGCCTGCCAGGGTTAACCCACAACAGTATTTTACATGTGTATAATGTAAGTGTGTATGGATTTATAAATACGTGCATATATAAAATATGTCTTTTGTATTTATGGTCCTAGAGGGAAATTAAAATCTTCATGCTTTGCTGAGTAAATTAAACTTTCTTGTACACAAATGGGAGATTATTCAAAAGTGTTTTAGATCAATGCATTAGGAAACAAGTGGGTAAGATCTTTCTCGTTTTCTTACAACACTGTAGATTATTCTTATCTTCATTGGAGTGATTGTACAAATGAAAATAATTAGACTGACTGGAAAATAAATACTTTATTATCCAATGATTCATTTAATTATTCAAAATGGATAACTGGGAGGGTGCATGAGAGCTTGCTCACTACTAAAGAAAGATCAACTTTTGAGTATTTTCTCTAGTGAATTGTTCAATGGCAAGCAGACCAAAATCTTCAAATTGAAGTTGGACACACAAGATAAAAAATAATTTTGTGCATTTAGAATAGAGTTTTCAAAGTGATATCTATATGATAGCCAAAAATAGGTCATATTGTTATATATTGCTGCCAAATGTCATTACAGATCTTTGGACCTACAAGCACAAATATTGTGTGTATCAGCTTTACAGGCATGAGTAAAAATACCCTTTTTTCTTTTAATTCAGGATGAAAATAATACAGAAAATGCTGTCAGTTCTTCAGATGCTGAGAAACAGGATTCTCCTCCACCAAAGCCTCCACGGACCCGCAGGTAGTTAACTGTGTTCCTGTAGTATTTTAAGCTAAAAGATGAATAAAAAGTAGACTAAAACTACTGATACCATAAAGACTTAAGTTTAATATGTTGTGTTTATGAATAGAAATATACATAATGCAAAAGAAGTCTTGTAATTGGCTCTAAATATAAGCTATAATATCTTTGTGAAGTCTGTGTTTAAATATACCAACCGTGCAACAATTAGCTGTGAGTAGACACATTTACTAGTCAGGTACATTAGATCTACTTGTGTTTTAATTCTGCTAGGTGATAGTAGCAAAACAAACTTAAAATAGCCTCAAATAATGACTGAACCCTCCTTTTTGGAGACAAAACCATGATGAAAGATACCCACTCATTCCAGAAAAATCTCAGACAAATACTGCTTTTGACTAGAGTATTGCAACCAAATGCTGTTATTATTGAGAAGAATTGTTCTGACCAGTCCTTTCATTCAGCAGAGGAAAATCTTCTCTAGCTCTTAAAATGCCTAGACATAGCTTTACAGAAGCCAAAAGCAGATCTGAACCAACAGATTCATCAGCCTAAAATGGGTACCCAGCCCAAGTGTTAAGACAGCTGAAGAAGCAGCTCTCCTGAACTAGGTGTCCACATCCTCCAGCTGGTTTGTAGAGAGCTTCTAGCAGCCTCTGGCAGGTGATTTTGCCTGTGTTACATTGCCTGTAGTTAAATAGACATAAGGTGAGCACTTGGGTTTCCTAAAGTTGTCAAATGACATAAGAAACCACCAGCCAGGTGATATTCATGCATAACATGTAGGTATAAGTAAAGTATAATTCCTTTAAAATAAAGAAAGAGATGTGAGTTGGGTCTTTTTACAAACAAATTACATGGTTGATGCTTTGTAGGCAATGTATTTTTTACCTTATTTGGATTGATGGTAGTGTGATTGTATTCAATTATGTAGATTAAGATGATGACAGAGGAGTCAGTTAACCTGTGTTCATGATGAGTTCCAAGCTCCTGAAACTTCATCACTGAGCTTAGAAATATTATTTCTATCTAGTAGATTATTTCCTTACTAGTGTTACTTGAAATAATCTTAGGTATACCTTAGTTTTTATCATTTTTATATATTTATGTCATATTAACATATGTATAATTCATGTAATTCTTGTTTAAGCACACATCTGTCTTATCTGCACTGTATTGTTCTTTATTTGCTGCATTAAGTTAAAATCTTTTAATCTCTCCTTAAAGCCTGGGGTTTTTTTGGGCCTGTTTCCATAAAATCATACTTTCCCATCTGCCAGCAGGGACAGGCAGATTGGTTACTTAGAGGTGAATAAATGAAAGCTTTTACCAAAGCTGTTGTCTTTCTAAAATGGAGATTATTTTTGAAAAACAATTAATTAAAGTCCTCCTGGAAGATGCTTCTGAGGAAAGACTTTATTTGCTATTAGTCACATCTGCTCAAAATGCCCACTAATGAGCATGTTTTTTTCTTGATGTGGGGGGTAATTTTACAAATCTACAGCCTGATTCAGGCAGGACATAGAGCCAGGTTTTGTGTATTGTGGATGTTTTGGCATAGATTAACATCCTTTTCCTGGGGAGGATGGGAGAGCAGAATCAGTGAAACATTCTAATTTAATTCCCATATGCACAAGGAAACATTTTTAGATTGCCAGCCAAATGTGTACTTGAGTTTTACATGCACTGTCTCTGAAGAAGTTACAAGCAAGTTGCTAAAGCTTGTAAGAAAAAGAAATAAGGCTTTTACATTCTTTATAATCTATGTTTTAAATGCATTTATAATATATGTTTAGTAAAGCAAGCTGCATTTTTTTTGAGGGAAGGTTCAACATTTGCTTTGTTCTGTAAAGCAAAAAGGGCTATAGGGACTGATAGTGCAGAGTGGTTTGGGCCAGCTTGGTTTCAGGTAATCTTGCTTGAGATGATCCTGAGTGAGCAGGAGAAAAGTTGGGGTTTTTTTCTTGGCTTCAGGATGCTTGTTTTCCATATTGTTGCTGGACTAAGCCATGTTAGCTTAGACAGGAAAGTCTGTGATACCTGTTAGTTGTTTTCTGACAGCCCCAAGTCTGTGGAATGAGATGGTGACATCTCCTCTGCAGCCCTTTCCACTGGCTGACCACTTAGGATGTGGCAGAATTTTTCTGTGAACGTGGCTTATTCTCTTCTGTTTGTAATATTATAATGAAATCATGTCAGTATCTTCTTTAGACTTTAGAATCTCTTCTTCTGAAAGTGCAGCTAATATCATGTAAACTCTCTTGTGTGTGCTGAGATGTCACTAAAGACTTTAACATGCAAGGTAGGAACAATACTCAGAGAAGTATAATTAATCCTTTTAGTACTTGCTTTGGCCTGGACATGTATTGGGGAAGGAGTGATACTTTCTAGGCTGCTGTTATGTCTTCTTGGAAGTTAGAAGTATCTTTTTGATATCATTATTATATTGATATTAAATTGGTATTTTATTTACTTAGGTCACCATGAAGCATTTAGCTGTACTTGTTCTGCAGAGGTTTTGGAATTGTATTGCCTTCCAATGTTTTATCACCTTGTAATGCTTTAATGTAATTAAACTTGCTGTACAATATGTGAGTGTAGTCTTTTAGTTTAATGTCTCTCTCTACCATTTGATGTCAGCATAAAAAAAATCTAACATTGCTCCATGATTATTACAGAGGTAAACAAGGACAACTCAGTGCATTCATCAGCTCCTTATCCTAGAAATTGTTTGGCTTGGCAGTTGATCACTTCTTGTGAAAGTCACCTTTCTTTAGAGGACTTGAGGGGATGGAAAGTCTTTGTTAGACATGTTATTTTCAGGTTAAGGTAGGAAGAGGGAGTAAATAAGGTTTAACTTTGTTAGATATAAGACTGCAAAAAACTATTAAGTTTACAGTTTAGGACTAAACTTGATTTTATATGAGTGATGTGTCAGAATTCAGAGGGAGCACCTCAATACCTTTAAGTGTCAGTCTTTGAAATATTTGTGTTTAGTAGTTGATTCTAAGTATTTGGGGAAAGGGGTGGTTTATTTTAGTCAGGCTTGGTTACAAAAAGTTCTTTATTTTCAAATAACTACGAATGCAGTTTGAAATCAAAACATAAACTTAGACATAAACTCATAAAAAGCAAAGAGGTTTTCACAGCTTTTTTGTATGCAGTGTAATGAAGAGCTATGTGCTGCCGTCTGAAGGAGGAAAGGTGAAATACTGTAGCAGTTTAATTTCTCATCAGATTCTGTGTGGACATCAGTCTGATGATAGTGAATACATTTCCAGGGTTATGTCTTATTCTGTTTCATTTCAAGCCCTGCAAAGCATCTCTGTCTATCTCCTTCAAAGCTAAGATAAAACTCATTTATGGGTGTTTCTTCTTAGTTAACTATCTCTAATTTGTATGCCACAATTAAAAAAAAAAAAACAAAAAAGCCTTAGTAAGTAAATTTTAAGAGATAAATTCACCAGCTGGTTATTTCTATTAGTTCATTGTACTTTTATATAAATTTTTTGTAGTACATTTGCAACAGCTTCACTCACTGGACTGCAGCTTTTCTTTCACATGGATGGCAGTGATTTAATGCTAAAGTAGAATAATGTGGTTGTCTAGCTTCAGCCTGCTTATATTGAGTTTAATTTTCCTATTTTAATTATGAGGGAGGATGTAGAGCTTGGTATCTATTTTTGGAGGTTCATAGCAGCTGCATTCCATGACCTTGGCATCACTCTCTTCTATTTGAAACACCCTACAGTATGCTGCATAGAATAACCAGGGATTACTTGAGGCTTTTTTTCTTTTGAACACTGGCCAAGTTTCATTTAAATCTGAACCCATTGTGCTCAGTTTTAGTAATACAGCTCTTTTCCATTAAGAGTAGAATGGATTAGATTTTGAAACATTCTGAAAATTTATAATGTATTGTAGAGAAAGCAATAAATGGCTTTTTCCATGTATATATGTATATATTTTTTATATTTTTGGTTGAAAGCTGTGGGAAGGCTTTT
>VYXF01001502.1:386006-411095 GCA_013397295.1 Polioptila caerulea
TTTTTTTTTTTTTTGACAAATTGTGTGTACTTGTTAGTATGACAAATCATTTTTAGAAGTTGTTATTGCCTGACACCTGAGAAGCCACTGGCACCAGGGCACAGCATCAGCTGCTCAGGCTGTGTGGCAATAAAGTGCATGAAAAAGCTGCCTCGATCACCCAGGGAAATTCCCTATCCAGCTGGAAATGAGGAAGTGCAAGGTAGTGGCATTCCAGGACAATGAGGAGCAGTTGTATCTGAAGAGGCACTTGAAGGCTGAGTCATGACAAAACTTTGTATTTTTTTATCACAGAGTGAGATTTTGCAACCATACGTGTTTATTTAAAGGTATAATACAGGGAAGGTTACTTCTCTTACTTGAATGGCCTGACTTTCTTGGTTTCACTGACTCTTTTCTGTCTCAATATCCTCTTTCATGAGCCTTCTGTTAGTTTCCTAGTATTTTAAATCAGTCTGGTCTTACTGTCTCCTGTTGTTTTAACAGTATTAGTAGTTCACTTTCAGATAATTTTCTGCCTCTGGGGGCAGAAATGTCTCTGGAGCACAAGTTGAAGGACATGCCCCTTTGGCATGTAGCAGCCCAAATGCCCAAGATTCACGAGACTTTTAGAAAAAAACTATTGCAAACAGATCTTCTGAATGTGTTCATATCCTAATATTTCTGCTGTGTGAAAACAAACAGAAACATTATTTGCAATGCAGAACATGTGAAAGAGTAATATTTAAAATGTCAGTGAAATGGAAAAAAATGTTACCTATTGGGATCTATTTCCTAATTTAAAGAGGAAAAAATTACATTAGAGTGCTATTTGGACATCTCAGTTGCTGAGGGCAGATATCCTTCAATATTAATAAGGTAAAGAATTATTTTGGCAAATAGTTTCTCATTTCTTCACTGTAGAGCTCTCATTTAAGAATGAAGGAGTGACATTTAACTTCAAATAGGGAGAATTGTAGTAGTTCTGTTGAGATGTGTAGGAGGAAATTGTTTAATCAACTTTTGGGCTGCTGATTTGTGCAGCATTTCCTGTACCATCAGTTCCATGGATACATCTAAGGGAACTGTTTGAATACACATGAGGCCCTGTTTGCCAGTGGATCAAAGGATAGAGTGATTTTATTGATCAGTGATTGGTGAAGACTTAATGAATTTTGACTGGTATTGTGGACCTTGTTATATCTATGCTAAATTGCTTCTTTAGCTAATTGTAATGCTTAATGTTAGGTCTGTACCAGATAAGAAATTAGTTTTGCTGATTGCAAATAACTCTGGGTCAGGAAAATCAGGTCAATAAGGGAGAAACCTGATTTCCAGTAGGAGGATTTTGTGGAGATTACTGATGAGCACCACTGCTGGTAAAAGGGGGCATGTAAACATTTGTGCAAGTGCACTCACTGTCTCCCTCTCCCCATTTGGAACTGAGGAGAGAAATCCAAGAGGAGGGAATTCTCTTGTCCTTAGTTTGTATTAAATTGGAGCAAGACTTATGTCCCCCCATTTCCTGTCTTATCTTTACTAATTCAGACAAACAACTTGTTCTCAAGCTTATTAATTTTTCAACAACGTCTAGAGGCAAGAGTTCCCAAATAACTTCTGTTAAATTGCTTTGATATGCTTTGTATTTCTCCTGTTTTAATGTAAAGAAAAACAGCAATATGCTGTGCAGGGAGGAGAGGAAGAGAAGGCATTTGGGGCCCAACTGTTTGTGGCAGGAATCAGGCAGAGAATGGAAGAGATCACGCAGAGCTGCAAGGCGATCTGGGGTTTTCCAGATACAATGATACAGGAACCTGTAGAAGATAATTTGGAAGCTGGGAAGCTTGCAGTACTTCAGGGGGTTAGGATTTTCACAAACTGAGAATTCAAATGGTTCTCTTTAGTATGGAATCCCTTGTATAAAGATTTTAGTTCTGCAACCCATACTGCTATAGCTTGGTGCTAACAAAGTCACAAGGATGGAACACATGCTGTAGCCTGTCCCAAGTCAGGTATGCATTTAGTTCTCTACAATACTCAATTGTGAGACAGCCTCTGGACTTTTTTTGTTTTGGGTTTTTTTTCCTATATGTCATGATAGTCTGAAGAATTTGCACTTGCTGAGTCCTTCTTAGGCATGGTTTAGAAGTAGGGGAGCCAAAGTAGTACTTTGATTTTGCCCATTATGTGGCATGCAGACAAATAATGATAACCTGTCCCACGCCTTTCTCTTGTAGACAGAGTTCTTGTGCGATTGTGTGGCCCTTCTTATGCTGGAGGGTCTCGTGCAAGCAGGGTATAGGGGCAGAGTAGAATTCCCTCCTTCCATGTGCTGGCCATGCTGCTTTGGATGCAGCCCAGGACATGGTTGATTTTTGGACTGTGAGTTGCTTTCTCACTGCTGGGTCATGTCCAGCCTCTCCTCCACCAGCACCCCAAAGTCCTTCTCCACAGGGCTGCTCTCAGTCTGTTCAGGCCCCAGTCTCTGTGGATGCCAGGGGTTGCCTCAGCCCAGGTGCAGCACCTTGCAGTTGGCTTTGTTGAACCTGATGATGTTCTCATGACCCCACCTCTCGAGCTTGACCAGGTCCTCCTGGATTTTTAAAGGAATGGAAATTATAAAAGTGCCTTCATCAGTTATGCTAAATGTTTGTAGTCAACTACTCTGCATCTAATCTGACCACATGCTTGAAGAACTTCTTTTAAGTAGCTTGAGATGAACTGCAGTTGTAAGTGCTGTGGTCTTGCAAATATGCACTCTAATTTAGATCATAAATTCTACTGGGAATATTTTTTATGTTGTGTGTACCTCATGTCAGCTAAATTTGGTTTGTGGCTAAGTGGAGACTATCAAATACACAAACATAAAAATAAACCTCTTGAGCATGTACAGAAAAATAAAATTGAAGGAAGATATTCAGTGTTAAGTGGGCTATAAGGATTTTTTTTTAAAGGAAATATTTCTTGGCTTCATTGAAATTTGAATTCCATATGTCTAGTTTTTTGGTGCCACTTAAGGAGAAAAGTAGTGAAATGCTGCCACAAGAGGGCCTGTCTTGCAGCATCTTTGCAAAATGCTTCTGGGAAAGGATGTGAGCAGTCTTTGAACTATTAATGAGGATTAGTTGTGGCCTGAATTAATGTCTTTGTGATGTTCTGAAAGACATTTTGAGTATATTGACTCAATTCTTGCCTACTCCACTAGTCATATTCTATAGTCATTGTCTGTGTGCAATGGAAGCTCTGTGTGGAGTTTGATATTGGTATTACAGCATGAACTACTGCAGTGGGAGATGGATAGATATCTAAAATCTTGTCAAAATACAGAAAACTTAGACAATTTTGTCTTGGTTGTTTTGCAGTTGCCTTGTAGAAGGAGATGCTAAAGAAGAAATCTTGCAGCCTCCAGAGCCTCAGCCAGTACCACCAATCCTGACACCATCTCCCCCATCAGCTTATCCAACAGTCACTACGGTGTGGCAGGACAATGACAGATACCATCCAAAGCCAGTTTTGCACATGGTTTCATCAGAGCATTCAACAGACCTGAACGAGAATTACAATAAGTCCACAGAGCATTCAGGGAAGAACGAACCCAGCGAACACACAGAGAAGAGGCTGGAGCGCAACTTAAGTTTTGAGATCAAGAAGGTGCCTCTTCAGGAGGGACCACGAAGTTTTGATGGGAATTCCCTGTTGAACAGGGGACATGCAGTTAAAATTAAGCCTGTATCATCTTGTGTAATTGATAAAAGCTTTAAGCCACAGGAACAGATTTCAGGGGATTCATTTGTAGAGGCTTCTCAAAACTCATGTATGGAATACAGTGTGCCACAGTCTAACACAGCCTTAATATCTTCACCAGAAAGTCTGCAGAGTCAGCAGGTGTCTGATACCCCACCCAGACCAGATCGTCTGCCTCTGACAGAAAAGGGACACGCCACGTGGTCACTTCCTGGGCCTGAAAACGCACTGCGCACGCCCGTGTCTGAAGAGCTGTCTTCAGACACCTTGTGTCACGGGGTTAAAACTCTCTCTCTAGTATCAACCACCCCAGCTGAATATCCTTCCAGTGATACTGTTGATCATACTCCTCTTTCTGTTCGAGCACCCCTCTGTTTTACTAATCCTCTCCATGCAGATGATTCTGACACGGATGAGGTGGACTTTGACAGAGCCATGAGCAAAAGCGCGTCCAATGTGTCAACCGCAAGTGCCACAGTCTCTGCTGCCACTAATACTGAAAACATTTCTGCCAGAAAAGTATTGCCAATGTCTATTGCTAGGCAAGACTTAACAGCTGTAACATGTTCTGAAGATGGCAAAGGTAGGTTTCACTGAGGTTCAGAAGTGCTGCTCTTTATCTAGCTGCGTCTGTAGAGTTGGATAACATAAATTTCTTTGCAATGCAATTTTCTAAATCCAAATTTAATCACTGCAGTATGGCAGCTTCACAGAGGGCACAACACTTTTCTTGACAGTCTTCAGTTTGCATGTGAGCTATTTTTGATATAAGGTACTGCAGACCATGATTAGCTGCTTCGAAAGCTGTACTGTGAGCTTTATTGTGAGCATTTATTTAATGCTTTATTTATGATGCCTTCCTGTAGGTTTGTATGTAATTGTAGGTTTCTATCTTATTATTTGCTGCATATTTTTTCTCTATGCTCAGTTTCATGGAAGTGTCTATAATAACTGGGGGTTGACTAGTCAAAGCGTTTTCAACAGGCTTGTGCAAATACATAATTTCATGCTTATTGGTTGATGTGCTCTTCCGAGAAGTGCAGATGTAACCTCATTCACTGTGTTGGTCTTTGAAGTTGCTCATGATTTGGCTCCTGCATTTTAATAGTGTTGTAAATATTTAGCTGTGCTTTCCTCTTTCTGTACATGGCTGGAGGTGACAAGTTAGTACATCTGTTCATCTAAAAATCCAAGTTACGCTTTATTAGCACTTTGAAATTTATTTAGCAGCTTTTTATCTTTTACTACTTTTTTTTGAGTTGTTTTTTTTTTTTTTAAATGAAATTTTGCAAGTTAAAACATTGTTTATTGAAGGCAAAAGGGTCCCAAAACATGCAGGTGCAGGTTTCAGTCAGGCTGGCACATGTAGAGCAGATGGAGGACAGAGCTGGGAAGAACAGACTAGGCCTTGGTAACTGCTTGTGCAAAGCCCTACAAAACAAGACATAAGGCTGTGGAGCTGAAGGAAGAACATGAGCTTCTGGATCCAGCTCAGACTCCTGTGCTTGGAGCTGCTTTCAGTGATGGCCTCACCTCAGGAGTGTGCACAGACTTCATGACTTCCTGAAGTGAAATGGGGCTCAGATGCAAGATGCAGAAGCAGCTGAATTGAAAATACTGGCTTTGTGAACGGAATGTTCACCAAAAGTCATATACCAGAGATGTGAACTGTTTTGCAGCCTTAAAAACAATCTGTTTCTGTAGATCTTGATATAGATATATAGATATTGTGAACTGTATCTATAGATCTATAGATTATGGGACACTGTGTTAACACAGGACAATACTTGCACATACCTGTATATTTTTAACACTGTGACTTAAAAGATGCTCTGCAGAGCTGACAAAATCCTTTTGTCATAGTTATTTCAACTTTGCAAGCAGTTCTCCTTGGATTTGTTTTATAGATTTGCAGGCCATTGTATTTTTCCTTTGAGCCAGAATTTACTACATCTTTCCCAGAGCAATCATTGTTTATCACTGTTTGGAAATTATCACCTCTCTGTGCATCTCATTATGTAGATGCTATAAGAACATGCAAATAAAATAAGTGATATGTCATAAATATGATAAAGAAATGGAGAAATGTCACTCTAGACTTTGTTTCATGTAACTATGTATCAGAAACATCTTGAAATAACAATACAGCCCTTGTGCTGCTGGTATGTTGATGGTTTCACAGGAATTGATTAAAATTCTAGCATTAATTTTTTAATCATTTATCTCTTGTTAATAAGGGTGTATCTCTTCCCCACTTGTATGACAGTGAACACTTCCCATTTTACATTCTGGTTGCAGGTCTTGTAATCCCTCTGGGACTCAAGAATGTAGGGTTAGATTGCTTTGCACCAGTGATCCTAAACCCTTTTTACAGTGACTTTCTCATTTTCATACTGGCTCAGGACTCTTCTGTCTGAAGCTGGGAATGTGGCTGCAGTCACCAGTGAAACTTCTCTGTGAACTTACCAACACCCTAATCAGCACCCTGACTGCTGCTGTGCAGGATCTTACCACGTAGTTAAATCCTCTTTTTCATTCAAATGAAGTGAAAAGTAGTTGTACCCTGAGGTAAAAGGGGAAAAAACCAAAGAGAACAATAAAACATCAACAACACCAAAACAAAACCCTAAAAACTCACTTTCAGTTAATGCATATCCATGGCTTTATGTGATGGTGACTATATTTGATGGTTTTGTAGAGGCCCTTTCTGGTAATGAAGGTTTTCTTGTGCTGTACAGTAAACTTGAGATGGAGCAGGTCTCAGAAGTCACTTGGAAGAAGATGGCTTTTAGAACTTGATGGAATTCTGTCCCTGCAGCAGCTGGGCATGCTGGCAGCTCAAGCTTCATGGATTTATTAGTTGAAATGTGTCTTTGTATTTTTGAATCCTGCGCAGAGTACAGTTGTCAGATGAGATTTCTTATGGCAGCAGCTACTTTAAATTGTTTTGAACCTTTTATTACTACTCCAAATTTCTTACCAGGTCAGAGAGGGGCTTCTGCTGTCTGAACAGCTTGTGTTAGTGCACTCCTGGGAGGGGAGAGGGAACAGACTGGGGACAGGATGTGGTCCTGGCACCAACAGAGCCATCTCCTCTGGCTCCTCTTTACCCTTCAGCACAGTAAACCTTGCACTGGGCTGTTTAACCATATCAGTGCTGTGGGGGCCAGTGGGCCTCAACATGGACTTGGTAAGCAAAACTGAGCCCTGAAAGAATAAACAAGAAGTATTCATTTGAGTTACTGAGGGGTTTTTTCCTCCAAATTATTTAGATTGAAAATGTGTTTTTGTTTTCTTGCTTGCATAACACACAAACTGATCCTACGCCCTTAATGTTAATGTTGTTAGACAAAGTTTCTCCACATTGTTATTGTGGTAAACCAAAATGTTTTATAATGCTTGGAGCAAATTTTTCTTTTGCTTTAGCTATTATGCCAAGTTTAGGATTATCTCATATACAAAAAAATCAACTTCTAAAAGTCTAGGAGAAGAATCTATGGTTTTTAACTTCTCTAAATGTCATATTTGATTTAGATGCTGATGCTAGTGAAGATTCCTCTCCCCCGCTCCCAGAAAGAACACCAGAATCATTTGTATTAGCAAGTGAACAGAGTGAGTTTTTGATGTTTGGTAATAATTTGAGATAAAATGTGAAGAGATGTCAGTATTGTACTTTAGTAACCCTGATTTTTGGTTAGTCTGTTGGAGCAAATTGTAAAATGGAATGAAATCTAGCATGTGCAGTGGCTTATTTTGAGATTTAACTTTTACACACCCTCGAACACAGAGAAATTATTTTTCATTTTCTAACTAAATATGGTGTTATATGATATTTAAGTATTTGGGGACTTCAATATTAGTAGAGCTGATTTCAATCTGAAATGAGATGATACAGTGGGGAAATGCAGTACAGTTAGGGAATTTCCCAGCTAGTTTAGTTTCCTACTGCTCCCAGGTAGGGAATGGGTCTGCACATGAGCAGTGTTTATCTGATTCCCCTTTCCTGGGCAAGGGAAAGATGACAACACTTTATTCTGCACTGCATGTAGTGAACAAGCCCAGTTTGTCAAGTTTAATGTAGTTCACTCTTAGTCTGTGTCAAAAGGGTAACTGCAAGAGAAAACTGACACTTAGAGATGATGTGCTCCTATTGTCATAGTTCATTCAGAATACATGGCAGAATACAAAACAGATGAATTGAAATGAAGTGAGAAATTAAGTTGATTGGTAGTACCTTCCAAAAAACCTAAAATGATGTTGTTATTTAGTGAGACTTTTGTTTACTTTCATTTTGAAACTCAAAATGTTTTGGCTCAAGTAGTTAATCTAGGTATTTTCAGCATGAAAACACTGAAGTTTTGTAAATGTGAAGTTCTGTAAAAGTTTTGAGCATCATAAGCATAGGTCATTCAGGGTCAGAGTGATCCTTTGTTTGGATATTATAGACCTGTTGCTTTTCTGTGGCCACACAAGGAGCAAAGCTGTTTTCTTTAAAAAAAGAAGACTCTTCCTGGGACTGGAATCACTAAACTCACTTCCATTTTGTCTTTTTGCACAATGTTAGTAAAGGACAGGTGTGGCTGTCCTGACTTGTATGTTTACTTAGGAGATCTGAAAAACACATACTATTACTGGCCAGCTGATGTAACAGAAGCTCTGAATTCCTTGAAAAGGAAGCCAATTCCCCTGTTGATTAGGGACCCCCAAAGGAACAAAATGAACATCCACAAGGCAAGCACTGTAGTCTTGTGCTTTGAGTTATATTGTGGCATTTTGCCTTTTCTGGAGAACTTTTCATGTAAAGTGATTTTCATGTTTTTACAGGCATTTAATAAATAAATAAAAAAAAATAGAGCACATTTCTAATGCTGTGTATTAATGGCTCATCATGAGGAGAACTGAAGTGTGTTGAGTTGGTTTAATTCTTCCTAGGCACACCCTTGCTGAAGCCAGTTCTGGTGGCACAGTCGGAGTGGAGCGCGTTGCGTGATCAGCCTGAGCAATCAGCCTCCACAGTAAGTGCAGCAGACAAGTCTGTACTAATCAGTCCTTTCTGGTTTGGCTGGGAGCTACAACAAAAAGTAAAACACACACTTGTGAGAAGTTGCAGCTGTTGGTCATCTACAGCTGGCCAGTTTTTCCTCTGCCTGAGCTGCTGAATTGATGTGAAGAGCATGTTTTCTTTTCAAGAAAATTATTTGGTTTTCTGATCCTAAATATATGTTAAACTATGGCCTTAAGAGTGTAAATATGCTGCTTTTAGGGTGCTTGCTGTCTGCCCTTAGTGGATCTTAGGTCAATTCAAACTGCAAGAGGACAGCAGTCTCTCATCTGAACTTCTGCATGGCTGCAGCCCAGGCTAACCAGAGCTTTTTCTTGAGATGGACACTTCTTAACATCTGTGGGCAACTTCTTTCACTCCTTGAAAATGGTTTTCACTTATGTCTGTATTTATTTTAAACAAACCATTTTTGCCCATCGGGTTTCACTTGTCGCTCATCCAACTCAAAGTTATCCTGCATGAATTGCAGGGAAAACTTTAAAAGCATATAAGTCCTTTTTACATTTATCACTTTTTTTCATGTGTTCCCCCAATATCTCACTTAAAAATATGACAAAAAGATAGATTTTTTAAGAAGATGAATTTTCAGAGACTGTAAATGTAGTGTGAGAGGTAGCCTACCTAAATTTGCAAATAAATTGCAGTGTCATGTTTTCAAATTTTTATTAAATGCTAAGGTTCTAATAGTAAATTCTTATGCTAACTACTGTGGCATTTTTTGTCAATGTTGAGTCAAGTAAAAAATGTAAAGGCAAGTATTTCCATCAATGTTATATTGTTTTGGTGATGTTTTCATAATCTTAGATTTCTGCCTTTCTTTTAGTTTTTTGGAAATGGTTTGTGTAATTGTTTTATATATATCTCTTTAACAGGGTTTGAAAACAACTTCACCTATACTACCTGGTAAGTGGTGGAAAAGCTTTTCTTTTTTTTCAAAATAAATTTTTCCTACTGAACAAAAATTTCCCTGAACTTGTTGTTTGCTCTGAAGATATTGATATATATTGTCAAATATATTATACTAAATATGTTGTTAGCTATGATGTCTAAGCACTTCAGTTTAGAAAGAACATGAACAGATGCCTTTATGTTGATGTATTAAATGGCACTGTGAGCTTTTGCTATAAATAGTGCTATGTAGGATTTCAGCTATCCATACAAACTAATACAAAATAATAATCCAGACTTGGAAAGCAGGAATATGTTGCTGTCACTGAACATCTACTTCATCAACAATTTTCAAGATTTGCTTTTAGGAATTGAGAAATTTGCTTTCAAAGCTTTGATTTTTGTAAATAACATTTGCTGCTGGTTGTTTTCTGGACTGTAATGACAAGTGGCATTGCCACAGTGGTGACTGAGTGAATGCTCCAGTGAGGGCTCTGTGTTTTCCAGATCGTCCTGAACGAAGCAACAAAACACCAACTGACATTTTACCTCAGATTTCTTTTCCTGATTCCATTGATACAAGAGGTCAGATTTCAGAATTACCTGCAGAAGTAACAGATATTGGTAATTACAATTCTTTCAAAATATAATCACTAGGTGGCTTAAACAGGGGATTCACTGTCAGTACTGCTTTGGATAGCTGCTACTATTGCCTCCCTCCAAGTCACTGAGATACAGAACACAGACAAATAAGCCTGTCTAGTCTCTTCAGCAGTGCTGAAAGAGAAAAGAGTTTTCCCCAGAATAAATGATTAAATAATTCTTCTCTTTGAAAAAAAATCTGAAGTGTATAAAATACAGAATTTATCAAATGAGTTTTAATTTTTGTAAAGCACTGAAAACTTCCAGAAGTAATACCTGATAACTGCTTAAGTATGCAGAAAAGGAGGGGAAAAAAAAGATAACAAAGGCTGTAATACTGTATTTATTGAAAAGTACTTTGCAGTGAGGTTTAAGTACTGAACTATAATGGTATACAAATTCTTCATATTTGTATTTCCTGTGACCAGATTGACTTCAGAATTCCTGGTATTGCAAAGTTGTTTCCCAGCCCTGAGAGTAAATCTATTCTGTAAGAGCTGAAGCCGTGTCTTAGAGATCTGGCTGCTGCCAGCCTTTGTGAGCCTGTGTTGTCCCAGCAGACAAAAGTATTAAAAACATTTCTTCATTTCTTTCCTTAGGATTTGGTAACCGCTGTGCAAAGCCCAGAGGACCAAGAGAGCCACCCTCAGAATGGACATGATCCATGAACCAATGGACATACTCTTGAGAAATTGTACTGGAAAACTCAAGTGCCACTGAGAACTAGAGAAGTAGTGTTCCACTTTCCTGGGGGGCAACTAACACAGAGCAGTGTAGATCTAACTATCAATGGTACATTCTTGCAGTGCATCCCATGCAAAACCTGACACATGGTTCACAACAGTGGATTCCAGTATTACAACCTTTTGCTGGGGCCATCTACCTGCCTTACTACACTTAGGAGAAAGTATTACATATGATTTATTTTGTAACTGCAAGTATTATTGCCTTAATGTCTTTTAACCCTGTTACACGCTGCTTGTAGACATATGTTAATATAGTAATACTTTTGACAGATTGTGTTTATGGACTACTTTTTGCTAACATTTGATTACCATGTATGCATTATTTTGTATATGTACAGGGCAAGTAAGTATATAATTTGATAAAGTTGCAATCATAAAATATTAACAGAAGATGTAAGAAATCTCTGCATGATCTAAATTTTTGTGTACCTTATTTGTAAGTTATTTGCCCTGAAGTTTTAGAAAATAGTTTCTGGGGTTTTTTACAAAAATTGCTGGACACACACAGCCAGAATCGCAGGTTAGCAGAGATAAAGATTGTAATGCATTTTGTAAATTGTAAGCAAAAGGTTATTTTTATATTATATACTGTTTAATTGTCAGACCTGATTTGTTCTGGTTTTCATCTAGTCATGGAGATTCAGTAAGTGCCTTGGAACAGTATTGAATTCTCTTAGCCTGTGTATGTTACTTCAGTGTTTTGAGTTCATCTGGAATTAGATTATCAAAAATATTTGTATGTTTCTTAGTATATTTGACCTGCCAGTAAAAGAGAAACCATCTTACATAATCAACACTCCTTAGTTTTCATTTTAATGTTTCATCTGTTGCAATCTTTAGAAAGTTCATCTCTATCACCTTTCTGTATAGCAGGATTTTACAGTTTTAATATGGCATGTTTCCAATTTGGGAAAACCAGAACACACTGGTAAAAGGACTGTTTCAATACCACTGTCTTCTCTTACAGATGGGGAATACAATTTATGTTGTTCAGCGACTGTGTATGTAAGAAAGCAACTTATATGAAGGTTCACCTGGAGCCCTTGCAGCTACACTGTATCTTGGCAATATATTATGTCAAGAGTTAATCCTTATAAGGATTCCTTACTTAAACTTTTCTGTAATACAATCTTTAAATTAAAGAAAGTTAAAATCTCACTCTGGGTGTTTTTACTCCTAGGAATGAAAACTGTGTCCAAAAGCAAATTGTAACAGTGAAGGATAGCAGTCTGGTTTAGCTTACAGATCTCATACTTGAACAGAACACTGACACTCAGAACCTTATTTTTAGTAACTACTCTAAAAGTTCTGGCTGGCAATAATGCCAGGGAAGTAAAGAAGAATGTTCAGAAGAAAATGTTTGTTTTAGGTAGTGAAACTCTATTAATCTGAGCTTTAGCTGGAAACATTGTCTGATCTACTACTTGTACCTTGAGTGTCTCTGCTAAAAGAGAGCCCATGCCCTGATAGCAGCTCTGCTGTAACTTCCTGAAGGTACATAACTTGCAATTACTGTCTCTGACTCTGGATTTAATCACCATATGCTTTGTACATGTGACAGACTGCCAAGCTGGGGAGCTCTTTCAAAGAACTGTATGCACTAAAAATACTTCCCATGGATGTAGTTTTGCAGTTAATCATTTATAAATAAATAATTCAATGATGTATGCCATCTGGGATAGCCTATATCAACTATATTCCTGATTTGTAAACAGTTCAGACTGCTGGAATGTTCTGCAGTTGGCAGAATAAGGCTGGCCTGAACTTTGTCTTCCTTCCCTGGTGTTGCAGATGATTAGCTCAGACTTTCACTCTTACAGATCTCCTGTGGATTTGTAATGCAAGATGGGCTGTCAGCACCCCTGGGCAGTCCAAATCATTGGAACTTACCAGGGAAAAAAGTTAAATAAGAAAATTTTCAAATATGTTTTGAATGCACTTCTCAAGGATGCCTTCCATGTTTGTCCACCAATAAAATACAAGTCTATGCAGGTAGTAGATTTTCTGGTTTTCACAGATGAATTTCACTTAACAGCAAAGGCTGGCCCAAATCTGTGCACTACATACAGGCCACTTGGTTATGTTTAATTAAAGTACATCCAGGTTCATCTTTTTTCCCCCTTTGTTTTGCACAGATTTGGACCCTATTCCAGACTGAGTTTGTCACAGAAAAAAACTCAGAGAAAGGCTCCAGCCTTTCTTTGCTTTAGTTGTAAAAAACTGCAATTGTCCAGTATGGATTTCTGTTTCCTTTGACAGAGCTGACTCACAACTCGCTGTTCCCTGCTTTGAGTTGTATATTTTCACCTCTTGTATTTCAGTCAGATAAGCTGGCAGTTTTAAGAGCAAGGTGAAACCTGCCCGATGTCATTACTTCCTGTATCCGCTCTTGTGGGTGGTGCAGAGATAACTGCAGGCCTGGATGCTTTCTGCTGGGGAGTTTCACATCCTCACTTTGAAATATTATCATCTTTACAGCTTCATCAAAAAAAACCCAACACCTTTCCTTGTGGTTTATTTGAAATGGAATCTAAAAGGGTTCAGAGCATTACATTGGCTTGCAAATTATCACTGAAACCATTTTGTCCTTATATTGAAATCAATCCTGTTTAGTTCCAGTCTTTCATGTTATGTTTCCTGAAAGCAGTCTTCAGCTTTCATCTCTGAAGTGCAGCTTTGCAGGCATTGACTTGATCACTGCAGCAAAGAAGCAATAATGGTACTCAACCCAGCTATTTTTATTAACAACCCATGCATTGGCTTATTTGTCCTGCAGTGTTTTTTCTAATATCCCATTTATTTTTTCTAAAGGTATTAATATTTAATTAAATCATGTAGTGAAAGAAGAATTAATTCTCTGTGTTTTAGAAATGTGAATTCTCAAGACTCAGAAGAAAGCTGGCCTCTACTAATATAATTACTTTTTGCTATTACCAAGCACATTTAAGGTTGTGCATTGATTTGGCAGGTAGCATTCTATTTTGGTAGTAATTAGGGCATTACACCAGAATTTTTATTTCTTAATAAACCTGCTGTGTTTACATGTAATTTTCCTTAAAGAAGTTTTTAACTTGAGAACTGGGCAGAACAATGACAATCTCAAAGAATTACCTCTGGGTTTTTGTATATTGGAATCTTGGATTGGGTTTCTTTGGGGATGAATCTCTAAAAGAATGAGTGAGATGAAGTGCAACACAGTGACTGGGCAGCGTGATAACCCTGTGCTGCTGGAGCCAAGCCTGTTAAAACCAGGTCAGACTGTTGGGAAGTGCCCAAATACAAAGCTCTTACCTGCAGCATGACCCTGACATGCTGCAGAGAAAGGGAACCCACAAGGGAGGGTTGGACTGAGGAAAGACAAGCAATGAATATTGCCTTCAAAAGGGGATTTTGTGGAACAAGGAGTTAAGGACTTTAGACAATAGAACTGAGCAACCAGATACAATTGCACACAACCAAGGCTCTGAGAATTTTCTCAAGGCTTGAGGGAGGAGTAACATCTCTGCAGTATAAACAAAGAAGTTGCAATTCCTACATCCCACTGCCAAAGAAGGGCCTTTCTCACAATCTCAAAATGCTCTTCAGCTCTTGAGAAGCTGAAACAGCTTCTAAGGGAGGTTACCCTGTGTGGGCTAAAGAGCATGGAACACATGAACCTAGGACTGAGCACAGCTGGGGCCAGCCAGCACAATGCACCAACTGCTCTGGAGCCCTCTGAGTATCTCAAGCCTGTTAAAACAGCAGGGCTGACAAGTGGTTAGTAACATGTCACTGTGGGACACACAAGGACACACACGGACACACTTCCTTGTGAGAAAACTGAAACTGTTTATTAAAACATTTGACTCTAAACTTAGAGTATTTCTACATAAACCAGGGATTGGAGGAAAAGTTAAACATTTCTCCCATCCCATTAGTTAAGACAACTGCCCATCAGTTGTTTTCCACACACACAAAAAAAAATGCTTCTAATTTGACACTTGTGTGTGAAAAAGAACTAAGAACTATGAAAACATTAAGTTAGAAAGTGCATCAGGAAAGCTTGAAAAATCAGGGTGACAGTAACAGGTTTAGTAACATCCAGCAATAGCCAGGCTCTCTGATGTGACATTTCCTAACCATTTCAATGTGTGTGATCAAAATACAGGTTTGTCAAGTGTTGGGTCAAACAGAACAAGAAAATAACTGTTTCCTTGGCTGCAATGCCATCGTATCCTCAAGATCTGTCCCAAATGCTTCACTTCATTGCTTCTAAGACCACATGGCAAAAGCTTAGTATTTGCAGTCTTAAAGCAGTGAGCAAATCAAATGTTTGCTGGATCTATTCAGTCATAGTTGCTGTAACAGTTGATTTCTTTAAAAACTTGACTCTTGCCTCTGAAATTGTATTGTGTCTGCATGAAGAACCTACTGTGGTGAAGCCAAGGTAAGAAATCAGTTTTGCATTTTGGCTTAAATTCTGCGAAGTTACATCCCCTGTGCATGTAAACAGCCATGGTGAGCTCAATGCAGGTATTCATCCATGGGTGTTGTGTGTTCATGTTTGCAGTTCTGGGGCACTCCTAAGGACAGGAGTTAGCTCTGCCTCAGGCACTGTGACTGAGCTCCACAGATTTCAGCTAGTGAGGTAGAAGTTGTCTTTCACGTCTAAAATTCCTACTTTGATCCGTAGAGTTACAGTCCTTAATATAAAAGATCACAGGCAGGTAAAAAAATTGATCTTTTGGGTAGGTAGTGCCACAATCTCACAGAGAGCTTGACTGTCAAGTCAAAAGAAGAGCTGGACTTGGATCAAAGATGATCCCATTTTTCAAACATCAAGTATCAAACACTGCTGAGCTTTTCTGCTTACTCGACTCCACTCTTCACCAGAAGTCACCTGGTGTGTGGTTCCATCCCAGCACATATTCCACCTGCCACATCTCTGGCCTGATGTTAAATGAACCAAGAAACCCCATAACTTGAAAACACCTGTGTGTTTTCAAGACTTTTGCTACATTTCCTCAAATTTTTATTTGCTTTCTTGCAGTTTTCACGTTAAATGGTATCTTCATTGTTCAAGTGAGCCTGGAGAAGCTGGCAGGAAGAAGACACAAACCTTGTGAGGAAATATGCCAGCTCTGGTGTCCATTGGCTGCAGCTGTTCTCTTATTTGCTGCATCTCCAAAATGTGCATGCTTTATGGTGAATATTGAACTTTGTAATGTCAATTACACATTGTATCAGCCCTGCCCAGTGCACATCTCGTCTTAAGGTTTCAGTCTTGCCTTACACTATTTTCCTGTAAGTGAAGGAAGGTTGGGCCTGGTACATTCTATTTCCACAAGTTACTGTGATATCTGGACACAACTGAACCCATCAGTGAAAGGCTGGCAGTTTTGTTAGAAAATAGTAATGTAGCTTTTGATCTGTTTCATTAGAGACAATCAAAAATAGCCATCCCTGTGGAATAGCCATTCCCTGCTCCAGTAGGGAATCTCAGGTAATCTTTCCCATTGGTGGGAATGGCCTGTACCATGAGGCTTTTCTGAAAAAGCACTTGTACACTGTTTTTTATAGAAGTTAATTAAAAAATAACTCATAACTCAGGTCATGAGATTTGTGGGGAGTAATGTGTGAGCACTTCAGAAGTGAAGCAAGTTGCCTGGATCAAGTGATCCAAAGAATGGTCTCAGCTTGGTGTGTGTGGTAAAAAGTGAATCTGGCAAGGTTGGGAAGAACAAGGAGCACATAGTGCCAGAGGAGAGGAGGTGGGAAGAGCTGAATTGTAGCAAGTACAAGAGGGAAACTGTCTTTGCCTGTGGGTAATAAAAGGCTGACGTGAACTTGTTAAGCAGGTTCCTGGTTTTGTAAGCTCCTCAGAAGGGCAGAGAGGTGTGGTTGGGTAACAGGAATGCAGCACGAGGAAGACGCTTCTTTAAATAAATTGTTGTTTGAGTTTCTACTCAAATCTGCAATTGAGTACAAGCCTCTTGCATTTTGCCTGATCAGGCCCAGACAAAGATTACTCTCCAAGGTGGGAGAAAAATGAGGATAATAACTTATAAGGATAAACTGACCCTTGAAATATCCTGGAGTGGGTGGGAGAGGTAGAGATGTGAAGAATGTTAAATTCAGAAAGCAATCTCTTGTCAAGGATTTTGAGACCTCAAGGTGATACCTGAGCAAGGGCACTTTGTGATACCATTGCCATGCAATGAATACATCTTTGTTTGCCTGTTGACATGTAAATCACTGGTGAAAAGGAAGCAATGCAAGTAATTCTTTTTATAATGTAAATCAACTTTTATTATACATTAGGACTAGTGAGACAACTTATAACTCTGAAAAGTGTTGCTGAGCAGCTCTTTCCCCTTCTGTGTCATCAGACAGCAAATTCATACCAGTTCACTGATGTTGGAAAGAACACTCAAGTGTATTTCTTTCCCTTAAATCTACCCTTTGGGAAATAAATTTTCAGACCCTTCAAAATATTTCTACAGATAAATTAGTTCTTTACAGTTTGGATGCTGGGTGGTGGTCACAGTTGTCCTGAATTTACTTCTCTGCCACTGCTGCCTTTCGCGTGTTTGTTTTAGAAGAACGGAACCCTCGTTTGGGCAGCTATTCCACAACAGGGAGGGTGGTCTCAGACTCCCTGATTCATGGCAAAGGGGCTGTCTAGTCTTACAGTTACATAAAATGAAAAATATCAGGCCTCCTTTGGATCTCAGGCACCTGCCAGCCTCCTCTGGGTGCCGAGTTGGAATGGCTGCATGAGCCAAAAGGTCTCTTTTAGAGATCTTCTATGTCAGCCCACAAGATTGAGCTCAGCCCTGTCCCAAGGAGGGGTTTGGCTCCAGGGGACTCAGCTCTGCTCGTGGGCCTGTCTGCAGTCCCCAGATCACAAGGAGGTATTTTGGAAGGGAGCAGCATTTGTCACTTAACCAAATGCTTTGTTTCAGCCATTCAGGGCTCCTCTCCTCATCACTTCTGGAACATGTGATGTGCTCTAGGGACTCCCCATAACTCAAAAAATGGATAGGTGCTCTTACAGACCACATCATGTGTCTAATTTATATTTGAAACCATGAGACAAATTTTCACTTTGCCAGAGACCAAAATATGTGTAACAGTAAGGTCTAGAAAGAGGGCATCAGGGTATGTCACTGCTTGAAAATTCACTGCATGCTTCAGTTACACGACTCAGAAGGCTGGCTAGAGTTTTTACAAGAATTTTTATCTTAATGATGTTTTGTAGATAAATCAAGCAAGCACTTTTCAGTGTCTTTCTTTCAGTGATTAAGAATGTAGGAAGAATTATCCATCTGCTTCTTCCTCTGCCATCCCATTAACTCTGAGCATCAAAAGGAACCAGCATGAGGGAGTTCACTTGGAGCAGCCTCTGGGCCAGACTCTGTGGTCAGATGGCAAATCTGTCCTGCACGTTTGCTGAAGTGGGGCCATCCATCACACAGGCTCAGCGTTCCTGCCTCCAAGCCAGGGCAAGACTGTACAAGTAACAAGGTACAATTGTGATTTCACACTAACAGGCTGGGAGGAGCCTGCTCATCTCCCATTTCAAGACTGTGATCTGAGGCTGATAGTGATGTGTTAGATTTACACTGAAGTTATTCCGTCTATCCTGAGTGAATCCCAAAGCCCTAACTGCCATCCAGTATATAATAATATATACACATATATTTAAACATTTTTGGGTGACTTTATACTGTGAGATGTTTTCCTAATGCCATAGTCTAGAAATTTCAGGTGCAATTATCTTCCAGTGACATTAGTACATCAGAGAAAATCCAAGGAGATTATGGCAAATGCATTTTTACTTTCAACAGTTTGTCTGAAACAAACTTTCCCAGAATCACTGTGGCTACTGATCTGAAGAGCTGCTGCCTCCACTGTGGAATGAAGCTTGTGAATAGACACAAGGCTCTTTACTGTGGGTTTTTCCATTAAGATGTTGTTTATGTGAGCAAGAAGCAGTGAAAGATTAGCTGCTACATATAACTAGCTGTTTGTTTTCTTTGTATATATACACTTACAAATATAAACTGCTACTTTGCAAATAAGTCTCTGTACCTATGACACAAGACCTGAATTTCCTAGAACTAAATGTACTCCAAATCAAGGCCAGGTTGGATGTGACTCTGATCAGCCTGGTCTAGTGAAAAGTGTCCCTGTCCATGGCAGAGGGGTTGGAATGAGATGGTCTTGAAGGTCCTTCCCAACAACCATTTCCAAGACCATTCTTTGGTCTGTTTATCATTCCATAAGCCTTTAGGGACAGGAAAAAAAATAATCAGGAAATCCATATGGATTTCAGTTCATTGACTTGAACTCTTTGGTAACAATAAGAGGTTTGCATACCACATAGAACTGCTTGTAAAAGAATAAGTATTCTTTGAAAGTTTAGTTTGGGAGAGTCTGTGCCTTTAATGGAATGATGGAATAGTTTGGGTGGGATGGGAACTTAAAAATATATAACAGAAACTATGTCAAAACTTATACCAAAAAAGCCCTTAGTCAAAACCAAACTACTTCCACAATCACCTGTGAAACCCTTGGAGTCTCCTGCTGAAAGACTTCCATAGAGTTTCTAAGTTGATAAGAATGAAAGGATGGGATATGAGGCTATTTACAGCCCAGGCAGGCACAGCTCAACTGGAAATGTGCTGGTCTAAGTCCTGGTCATAGCAAATAGATCTTGATTCCTGTGCCTACTGAAGCAAAGGCTTGCAGGTCCTTCTCTCCATGATGTTTGGAGTGGCCTGGAGCTGGAGCATCAGCAAGCAGAAAGATGGTGATTTCCAGGCACTGCCCACAGGAAGAGCCCTTCTCCCATGGTCTCCCTTTCCCCAAGGACAGAAGCAGCCACAGCCTTGCTGCACCCATCACATTTTCCATCCATAACACTGGGATAGAAGGTTTAGGCTCTGTAGTGTATTTTTAAAAATGCAGCCAGGATATAGTGAACAAATATGGGAGTGGACACATTCTGCAAGGATTTGAGTGAAGGTGGATCTAATGGTAGTGGATTCTAAGGAAAATGAAAAAATGTAGTAATTTTTAAAAAGTATCTGTACAGATTTGTGCAGAAGAGCAGGGAATTCAGGTATCTCAAATTGCAGTGATGAGGCTGTTAATCTGTAAAAAATCCAGAGTTGCAAGCCAGCAGCTTCATTTGAAGAAAGCTAATCTCTTAATTATTACTGAAATAAGAAAATGGATAAGACTTTGATCAATCTCCTCCATATGTAAGGAAATATAGTTTTACTTGGTTTGCATCCTCTTGCTTTCATATTGATTTTAGTCATTATGTATCTTTTGTATTGAAAAATCCTAAAGATCTTTCAAATAGTCAAATTTTTTTTTGGGGTGCATGAAGACAACAGCTAAGAAAATTACCTTTTCAACTGCAAGCAGATATCATTTAAAATCCAAGTTTGTTCCATTTTTGTGATTGTTATTACACTTCTAAAAAGAAATATTGGATCTGGGGTGTTTCACATGTTAAACACAAGTGAGAAAACCACTTTTAAAGACTATAGAGCTGTTATAGCAGTAATCTGTGGCTGTTTGAAAAAACATTAAACAAGAAACAAGTACTGTAGGTCCTCCCTGAAGTGTAAACTCCTTTTTGTGGCTTTTGTGTATTCTGTAAAATGTTGGCAGATGAACAGCATAATAAAAACCATGAGTGTCCCCAGTTGTCTGCTCTGCCACACTGCCAAATATCTAACCCACACCCCTGAGCAGTCAGCAGAGACATCTGCTGCTTCTGAGGGGAGGAAAGGCTTTTTGGGACAACTGCTGCCTTGGTCACTGGTGACAAAGATGCTGGGCTGCACACCCCCATTGCTCAGGCAGGGGGATACTGTCCCTGGCAAGGACAAGGGCAGCAGGGGCAGCTCTTATCCCCCTGCAGCAAGGCCTGGCAGGCTGTCAGCAGCTCCCACTTTTGAGCCAAGTTAGTCCCCAGTGTCCCATTTAGCTCAATTGTTTGGGTGGTAATTGCACAAGTATTTGGATATGCCACTGGTTTTTCTGAAAACCATGACTATGGAAAATGAAGCTCTTCTAAAATAAATCAGGTGATGAGATCACCTTTGTCAGTACATTTCTCTGCACATAAGGTTAGTTTTCACCTCCATTTCCAAAGATGAATTAAGTGACTTTCAACGAGTTTGAAGAAAAAATGAGTAAGATTGCAAATTACAGTTAGTTAATTTTGCAGATAAAAACCAGCATAAAGAGGTCTAAGTGTTATCAAATGTTTTCAATTTACACTTGGCAAAATTATTTCCATGCTTGACTTAAGAACTGAGCAGATGCCAAACCAAGGAAGTAAGCACATGGAGAGCAAACTGTTGAAACTATAAAAAGACTAAATAATATTTCTGAAAGCTGTTTTTCTCTTTGGAGACCTGAATAAGGCTACAAAGCATCACTTTGGTAGGCCGTTAAGAGTATAAAGACAAAACACTGTAACTCAACCTGTGTACAGCATTTACATTCAACTTTTTATTTTATAGAGTATGTCTGAAATGATTCTAAGTTTAGGTGAGCATATACATTAATTTGTTTAAATAAATGCTTTGATTAATAACCATTTGTATCAGCATTTCATAATTATCCTAATTGAAATGGCAATGCACTTGCAACAAGCAGGCTAATAACATGGGAAGCTTATTCTTACATCATGTTGGATACTGGGCTGCTTTGTGCCTAACTTTTTTACTGTTATGGTTTTGCCTCATTTCATTTTCCATGGTCTAGAAAGTCTTCATCGATTTCCCTAAGTGCATATAAAACTATAGACAAAAGTACATTGATATAATTTTCATAGCTGGTTTAAAGGCTTCTGCTGAAAGAGATGAGCTCTCTGGTGTCTGTGTGTGGGCTGCTGCCAACACCTCAAGGACTGATCCCCTCAAAGATTCCCAGTTCACACAACTCTCTCTGTAGGGGACTGGACTTGTGACATGAGACACTACTGTACTTCTGTGTAGTAGTTTGGTTTGAGGCAGTGTTTTGACAGTGTTTCTCAAGATTGTATAATTTCATATATATTTTGCTCTTTTCAATTAACATCAGAACAAATTTCTCATTCTAATCTATATTTTACACAAGCTATACTCCTTGTATTTACCCCATTTTGTTAAAGACACTCTTTATTCTGAAGCAGTTTTGGTGTTTCTCATCTTGTCTGCCTCATTCAGGAGCATCTGCCTGAGATGTGTGCACCAGCAGCCAGAGGTTTTATTAAAGTAAAAGCAGGTAGTAAGGAAGACACCCAGAAATTCAGTTTTAATGCTTTGGAATGTGTGCTCACCATAGGAATGGTGGAACACTTTAGTGTGACTGGTGACAAAACAGGGACAGGGACAGGTCCCTGGTGACAGGGACATCCCTCCCTCTAATGCCCATACAGCAGCACGACTGTGGGAGCTGAAACAGAGCCAGCTGCCGAATTTCATGCACCCTGCAATTTCCTCTGCTGACAAATGGGTATGAGATAGCAGCAGCAAACCTCCAAACATTAGTCACACTGCTTTCCAACAAGCAACAATTACATGTAATAGGTACTCTGTCATCTTGCTCCAGCTGAATTTTATAAAGAATTCACTAATAAAAACTTGGCTTATGCTTACAAGCACAATATGCTACTTCAGAAAGCCTAGGAAACAACTTCAGCTTGACCTGAGTTTAGTAACATGTAGTCAGTTGTTAAAGTTTGCTGCACATTTATAAGTTTATTTGTCAATTTTTAAATCAGGTGTTGGGCTATGAGTTCTTTCAGCAGTTTAATCTTTTTATCTATTTTCATATTGCTGGATTGCATTGTAATTCAATGCATTTTTAAGATAGCCAAGCATGTCCAATATGAAGATCAGAAATATGAACTGTCTTAAATATTAACACTAAGGGCACATATCAAGATATTCAGCTGTTTATACAGCTATCCAGCTTCATTAGCCTAATAAGTCTTGCTAAGCCTGCTGCATGGAGAAAAGTGATGTACTCCTAGGGGACTGTGGCATTTCACAGAGGTTGTGGTCAAATTCCTTGAACCAAAACCAAGCCCTAGGATTTACCCAAGTTAAAGGACAAGAAACGCTGCTCTTCTGTTACTCAAAGCTCTAAAAGCAAGGGGTGAAAATATGATTGTGACTTATCTGAAGTTTCAGTGAGCTTAATATACTGTTGACATGGGATCAATACTGGCATGGAAGTAAGATGAACTTGTTTGTAAAGCCTGTGAAATTGAGACAGTGCCATGAGGTGCCCCAAATTCTCACTCTAGATTCACCACAATCCAGCTTCCATTAGGCACTGGTATACAGGGATACCAATGGCCTCGTGTGGGTATTGCAGCACCTCTAACATCAGCTGAGACAGAATCACTGATTTGGACTAAGGCTGATGGTTGCCTTCACTTATGCTGGAAAAGAGATGTCCATTAAATGCACAGGTTCTTCTCACCCACTGATGCAAATAAAACATTTCTGAGGGGAGCTGAAGATAACCTTCATACACATGGGCACACTCTAGTTTACCAGCATGTGTACACGAGTAGATTTGTATCTGGATTTCAATCTGGGATTGGATGTGAGTTGACTGTTGCTGAAACACATGCTGTGAAATGTTCTTCCTTTGACAAAGATTCCATTTTCTCCATCAGGCCCAGAAATACAGTTTGAGGATATACTCTCACAGTAGTGGAACTTGAAACATCTGAGGAAAAAGCAGAGTTGTCTGGATACAGAAAATCTATTCTTTGCTGCTGTTGAGATGAACACTGAACTGCATTCAGCCCGGTCAATTTCAAAAGAAGCAAAGAAGGAGATAGCCCAAGTGCTTGGAGCTTTTTTGAGGTTCATCAGTGGCAGCTCAAATGAAAATGCTTTGTGGAGCAAAAAAGTCTAGACTTAAAACCTTGTTTGCCTGCTGATACATCGTGTTCAGAACTTCTCAGAGCAATTTCATCTGGCTGCCATCCTCCAGGTTCAGTTTAACGTGGCAGCGGCTCTGTTCTCCCAGCGGCATCCAGGAGACCCGAGGTGTGACTGACCAGAGCAGGAGGCTGGCAATGCGAACACTCCAAGAAACTTCTGTGCATTTCCTCGACGCTTTCTGCTGTCACCAGAACTTGGGGGAATTTCAGTCGGCTGCTGAACCGCAGCTACGGCAGCTTTTAGTCGCCAAAGGCACGAATGGGGGGTTGCTGTTTGGGACACTAAGCTCAAATCCTTTCCCGGAGGCACGGCTGTCAGTGATCCCCTGGTGACAGACCCGGCTGTCCCGGCGCGCTGGCATCGGCACAGCCGCTGACCTCGGCAGCCTCTGCCTTCTTCCGGAAGGTCCGCCGGAGCTTCCAAGCTTTTTTTGGCTCCCTCCAAGGATGAAGGAGAGCGTGGAGAACTCGGGTTCAGAGAGGGCCGAACGAACAAGCCACCGGTCCCAGGACATCCCGAGGGACAGGTTCATCGCTTCCTGGGGTGCATCCACGGGGAACGGCGCTAGTCCAGACCTTCCTTCTTCCCAAACAAACGCCCTTTCCCAGAACAGTCCGCGGGGCTGCGGGGCCGCGAGGATCCCGTCAGCCGCTCCCAGAGCGGAGAAGTCCAAAACCTGAGGCGTTAAGGAAACCCCCGGGATGCGCGGGGCTCCAAGGCTCCCTCATTCCCGAACAAACGCCGCTCTCAGCAGCGCCGCCCCTGCCCCGCTCCGCTCCCCGCAGCGCTCCCCTCAAGCCGCCCCCGCCCCCGCGCGCCCAGCGCACTCAGCCGAGCCACCGCCCCCAATCCNCATTGGGCGAGGCCGCGGCGCTGCCCCGCCCCCGGCGCTGTCGGTTGGGGCGAGCCGAGAGTAAATAGACGCCGGAGCCCAAGATGGCGGAGCCGCCCAGTCCTGGTCGTGGCGCGGCGCCCCCGGAGCAGGAGCTGCTCGGCGCCAGGACGGCCCCGGACGCGAAAGGGTCCCGCGGATCCCAGCCGGCCGCCAAGAAGGTGAAGGGAGCCGAGGAGCGGAGCC
>VYXF01001502.1:411515-448604 GCA_013397295.1 Polioptila caerulea
GGGGCGGGGAGGCGGGGTTGGAAGGGGCAGCGGCGCCGGGCGGCTCCTGGAGCTGGCGGTGACCCGGGCCGGGGGCTGCGGGCACTGCTGCACCCGCTCACACATCGCGGGCCTTGTGTAAGTTCGTGGGGAAGGCAGCGGCGGCTCGGTCCGCCGTCAATCCTGTCAAAAAAGGGGGTGTGGAATTAGCGATGGCGTCAGCCAGAAGCTGCCAGAGGCCTTAGGTTTTCTTACCTATTAGGGAAATGAGGATGCCGAATAATTTATTATAAATGCGCGAACAAAACTGAATTGGGGAGAAACGGTGAACGTGTTTCAAAAAATCGCCGTAATTTAAAAATTAAATCGTGAATCATTTCGATTTTCTTTGAGGCTATTAATTTTTACTGTCTAAGTAATTGTATACTAGAGAGCATGCAGTTAAAATTTAGATACTTCGTCTTTTGAAATCTCGTACAGTTGCTGCCTCAGACTTTCTTTATTTCTTGAAGATCACCCGAGGAATTAAGATCTCCCAAGGAATGCTCTAGGTCTTCAGGATAAGGGGAGGAGTGCTGGGTTAGTTCATTACTGTGTCTGGACAAAAATGGCCATAGGAGATAGGACAAGATGTCAGGCAAGAGTCTTGCTTGGATTCCTGCTGTGATCAACAGTAAATCTTGGGAACTAAAAGACAACACATGAATATATGACGACAGTACAAGAATACATGCTTTTATTTCTAGTGTGTCCTTTCCCAGTCTCCAGTGACCTTAAATTGGATGTTGATGCTTTTATATTTGCGTTGAAATATGAGGAATTTGAAACGTGCCCTCCATTACCTAGTTTAATCAAGTTTCCTTTCATTTAAAGGAAAGATAAATTACAGCTGTTGTGTAAATTTAGGTTACTTTGATTGTGTCTTATACCTGTAATTACAGAAGCAGCCAAGCCTATAGAGAAATACCAGTACAAATGCTTTTTTGTGTATTGATTATGTTGTCTGGGCTGCTTTACTTCATTTTGCACTAATTTTGATGAGTATCTTAGTCTATGATTCACTTACCATTGAGGATTTTTTTTTTTATTTGCTTGGATCTTGTCTGGTGGTGTAGAAGTGGGTTTTAAGTGTGTAATTTCAGTGCTTTCAAAAGTGCTTTTAAAGTGTTCCACTTTAGGGCTGTTTTCCCCCTTTGTTCCTGTCTAAAAGGTGACTTGGAAGAAGGCTTTAGAAATGATGCTCAGCACCCATTTCATGTTGGTGAAGTCATTTTGTCTTCAAGGATATCTACTAAGAAACTCACACAATATCCTCCTTGCAAAGCTGTGTAATTAATAACCATATTTTCTCAGATTGCAGTAGTGTCCTACCAGTGTTAGAGTCATGTTAGTAAATCTTGGAACCATATTACAATAACAAGATGAAATATTCTTTCACTTTGGTGAAAGAAATTGGCACTGATAGCATTAACTGAATAATTGATGTGATTTTTCTTTAAAGAGGAGATTCTGCACCTTGTATCTGGAAAAGATACTTTTCTCAGAGCTTTTATACAGGCATGAATTCTTTTTTTTTTTTTTTTAGTTGCTGAGTGCTCAGAACAAATCTTTTAACCTTACATTTATTCCTTGAAAGCTTACCTACATGCAACAAATAAATTTTCAATGGCAAAGGTTACCTGTTTGGCATCTGAGTCTTCAGATTTCTGTTTAGAGGAAGTATTTCTAAAGCTAAAATTTTGTGGCATAATTTCCTATATAAAAGAAGAACTTTAATTAAACTGTGTATTTTTGCAGAGAAGGCTGTGAGAAAGTGAATGATGCACTGAGTCTTCTGCTGAGAGCTGCCAGCCTTTCAAAAGTGATTCAGTATTTGACTGTAGATTAAAGAGCAGGTTTGTGCTGTTAATCCTGTGAATAATTTACTTTGCAGAGGGAAAAGGGAAAAATGCAGTTATGATGCAGGGAGAAAAGAATGGCTGTGGGGCAGGCACACAGGTAGAGAGGAAAGCTAAGAATGACGTTAAGGTGAGTGGGTGGAATAGTCAGGACTTGTGCATGGGGAGTGCTGAAGCTACAGACTGGAAAAAGGTACCAGAGGGATTGTGGTTGCAGCATATAGTGAGGAAACGTGGAATGAATTTGAAATACTGACAGAAAAAAAATCATAGGCAAAAGCAGTATGGAGGTGATTCTGGTCTTGTTTTGGGGCAAAAGATTATACTTGGGTGCTGTAGAAAATGGCAGGAAGGTTACAGGAAGGTAGGATAGAAGGAGAATAAATTTTAGGCAGCCTACAGATACAACATGGGTAAATTTAGACAATTTGGGGTAGTTATGAAAACCTGAAAGGCTTGCACATACAGAATATATGAGGGGTGGGGAAATGGGAATGAAATATTCTCCTTTAGGTATAATGAGGTGAGGTTGTAGGAGCTGTCATCAGTGCATTCTAAAAATCAACCTCATGCAGGCAAAGTGCAGCCTCTTGTTCCTGGAGTCTGCAGTTAGACAACCTTTTTGCTTTTGGTGCAGTGGGAAAGGAGCAGCAATGTGGAATTGATGGTATTGATCGTTTTTCTCTCCTAGCACTCAGAACTGATGCACATTCCAGTGTTGCACCTGCCAGAAGGAACATTTTGCCAATGGGGAGACTAGAGGTGTAGAGGCAGAAATACTAAGAGATAAGCAGGTGAAATGGGTGAGAGAGAATTCCTTGGTTGAGGCTCTGAAAATGGGAAAAGTGCATCCTCCTGTTGCAGCCAAAATGGAGATGCATTGCAGGTGGGATGGATACATGGGATGGAGTGAATTCCCAGTTGGTGCAGCACCTACGGATGAGGAGGACTCGTGTTTCTGGGCAGTGAGCTGTGTGCTGTGCTGCAGAGAGCTCTTAGGGTGTGAGGAGAAAAAGCTTTACCTTTGTGAGAGAGATTGAGGCCCTGCACAGGTCTCAGTACTAGAGAACAGGAGGAGCAAAGCTTGAGGAACCAGGAGAAGAATAGCAAAATTTGTCTCATGAGATTGTTAGGACTGTGGTATAGGAAAATAAGGAGTCAGGGTGTGCAGTGTTGTGGAGTGGATGAATGTGAGATCTGGCCTTTAGAGTAGTAGGAATTGCATTTTCCTAATTTTAGTTTAATTACTGTAATGATGATAGAGGTATTGACACTGAGGAGGAAATGGTGAGATTTTTTTACCTTGCATTCAGAAAAGCTGATGACAGGAGCTGATGTGTGTCCTTCACTTGCAGTAGTGATTATGGGGTAAGGGAGCCTAGTTCTGAGCCACCCTTATTTCCTAAGTGATTGGAAAATATTAAGCTTGGTAGCAGCCAAGATGGATGATGTGTTTAAAGCTTTTCAAAAAATTTGTGTTTTCTTCAAGTCTTTGTTTAAAGACTTCTCTGGTCTTTTAATTAGCTGCAAAGAGCTTTTAAGTTGCAGAGTCATAACCAGGCCTTACAGCTTGTGATTCCATTAAATGAATGGAGTTCAGTGACCCCTTCAGAGATGATCTACCATGCAGAGAACCTGAAAGAACCTTTTGCCGGATGCGTGATTTATTCTGCAGATAACGAGGTTTAGGCTGTTTAAAATAAGCTTAAATTTCACTTTTCGTGTACATTCTGATAGTGGAACTAAAGTTGTGCAATGTTTTTGTTTTTAAAACACAGTGTCAGTCTGACAGAAGTGATTGCTGTTCATGCTCTGACTCTGCTGATTCAGTTAGTCATTTAACTGATACTCTGCTCTAGCAGTTCATAGTTGAAATTGTTTCCATAACAGTGCAAAGCTCGGCTCAGCCACTCCCCGCTTCATTAGACAATGCCTGTCTGAATCTTTGGTTTTGGTCCCTATACTGTAAGGTGTAATGCAGTTGCATGGTCCATCTTTTCTGCTTTACTTGCCATTTCTGTTCACAATTTCTCATTCCCTCCCTTTTTTTCAATGATCCATTTGCTGATAGGATTGCCTCAGTGTGCAGGCAGTTGCAAAATGAGATTGACATCTTTTGACTTGCAGATGGGGATTCCCCAAATGAGCAGGAGAGCTGAATATGGAGGGTGCTGTAGGTCTTGTTTTTAATATTAGTCTATTTTTTTTTTTAACTATCCCTCCTTTGCCCACCCCTCCCTTCTTTCTCCTGCTGTCTTTGAAGGATAGATAAGATTAGATTTCAGATGAGCATAGATGAGTGATTCTTATGGCAGCTGTTACCTTGTATTGTGTGACCCTTCTGGGATTTTAGCTTTCAAGAAGTTACACTTTTCAGTCTTAATAATTTTGGTCTGCATCCAGAACAATGCTCGTGTCATACTCTCTGTTACCAAAGTAGGTTGGAGAAAGTTTTGGATCTCCTTTTCCCCTTCTTTAGAACTGGAGCCATGCATCTTGCTTGTTAGGTTGTCTTTTCTGTTTTTCTTCTGCTAAGCATTTCCTCCTTCTGTTAACTTGTATTTCCCTTTTTTTTTTTTCTTTTTCCTTGTAGTGGGTGGCTTGACTCACTTCCCTCTCCTCTCTTTTGGATCTTTTAAATGTAGCAGTCATTTTCATGCTTGGGAGGCCTCTTGAACTCTCTTGTCTGAATTCTTCAGTATATTTCTATTTAGATACCCTGCTTCAGCAATGTCTAGAAAATGTTTAGAGTTTTAAGTATGGTATTCAGGAGGAAGAGAGACATCTCAAATTTCTGTTGCTGTTTGAGATTTACCTGCAGCTCAGTTTTCAGAGCTGGTAGTGACATTAATATAAGTGTGCAATGTTGGGATAAATTTGGAGCAGCACACCTTTTTCTTGAGGGACCCTGGCCCCTTTTTGATAAATCAGTTTGAAGCTTGCTAGGCAGAACAAAATCTTTGTAAATTGGAGAACCATGCCCCAGAATCCAGCTTTGTGTGTAATTTATGCAGCAGAAACTTACTCTGATTTTAGAATACCAAATAATTTTTCTTAGTTGACACAAGGTCAGGAGGTTGAAGCATTTGATCTGAAACCTCTTGAAGAGGCCTTGTTTGGAGCTGTCACATTCTCTGTTTCTGTTTTCTGATGCAACTCCCTGGTGCTTGAGCTTAAACTTGGCTCATTCAGTTCTGCACGTAGAAGATCTCCTTAGAAGCGTAAAGCTTAAAGGAACTGGGAACTGTAAAGATCATATTTCAGTTTTTTGGAAGCGTTTGAATTCTGAAAGGGATCTGTCTTCTTTCCATTCATTGCAGAGCTTGGGGAAATGTTCTTGCCTGATAAGGGGATTTCTTTAGTCATATCTTGGATTTTAAACTTAAATTACTTGAAGTATTGTCAGCCATATATTCCTGATTGCTGGGATGTGAAACCTATCCTTTTTTTTGCTGATTTTTTTGTATTTTGGAAGTGCTGCATTGGGTTTTCAATGTTCATTAAGTTGGGAAACCTGCTCTGCTGTGTAAATGTAGGATTTAATAAGTGCAGGTATCAAAGCTGTTAACATGGTGATGTGAAATGTACTTCATGTACCTGCATAACCAGTTAAACATGGCTTCTTGAGGTTTTATTTTTATAAGTGTTTGTTCAAAGTGAGGAGAGTGCTGATGGAAGGGATGGTAACTGATACTCCTGTACACCCCTCCTTATTCCTCCTTCCTTTCAGTTACAGTGCTGGAGGTGTTATCCATATTGATGGTGTCCCTTAGCAGTAGTCTGTAAATATTTTGTCTCATGTGCAGTGACAGCCCTTAAATCAAACAGAGGAGAGAGAGGCAGAATACTTTGAACATAATCTATGACTGACTACTAATGTGAGTTACCATCTGGAAAATGATGCAAAGCAGCTGCAGCTTTTGGCATCTGACAGGGCTGTACAGCTCTCCTCTTTCAGTGCTGAAATGGACTTGCTTGTTTGAGCTCCTACATGGGCTTCAAGGTGCAAATTTCCCAAGTGATAGCCACCATGTTGCCCTTAGTCCATCCACTAAAGAGAACTTCCTACTCATTCCCTGTGCTCTTGGTTTACCTTTTTGTCTACAAAAGTTTCCAGTAGAGGCAAAGATCTGATGAGATTTTTCTGAAATCAGGATGGTGTGTCCTGTGAATTTGTGTTCCTGTATTCACTGCTTAGGGAATTGTGGAAGTCATTATGAGAAAGTATCTCCTGAGCTGGGAAACTAAGAACTTTTACTGAGGCTGTTAGTTGTAAATGAGTATTTAATGTATAAATACAGTGTGTATCCATTTCTTTTATTTATGTACTTAACCTAACATCCAGAAAAAGTAGTTATGGAATTGGAAGATGAAGTATGCATATAATTCTTAATTAGTTCATATACTATATATGCATATAATTCTTTCTTAGTTCAGTTCATTGTGTAGAATTGTTGTAAACTGAAAATGTTTTTCAGATGCCCTTTAAAAAGGTGAGATGTCACACACCATTATAAAATTCTTTCTGTCTATATGCAGCACTTATTTTAATGTACTGCTGTTGCAGCATTTCTTTCATGTGTGGGTGTACTGTTTCTGTGACATGCAAAGCAAAGAATATGGACTTTATTGTGACACTCTTTGCTGTGAACTTGAATAGACGTGTAGAAATCTCTTGATTCCTTGGGTGTTGTATTTTCTCTAGACAGGGATACTCATTCTTACAAAGCTCTGTATTTTAAACAGTATACACTGGTTTATTTAGTGGAGTTGGATTGGGTTTTGCATGGCAAGGTTTTGGTAGCAGGGGAGATACAGGGAAGGCTTTTGTGAGAAGTTGCCAGTGATGGTGGTAGCATCTCTGAGGTAAATATTTGAAGAGGAGGGGAGAAGTTACTGCACAGGACCAATTGCAGCTGGAGAGAAGAGTGAGAATATCTGAGAGAAACAGCCCTGCAGGTGCCCAGGTCAGTGCAGAATGGGGGGCAGGAGGTGCTCCAGGTGCCAGGGCAGATTCCCCTGCAGCCCCTGGGGAGGCAGCTGTGCCCCTGCAGCCCAGGGGGGTCCATGGGGAGCAGAGATTCACCTGCTGCCCCTGGAGGGCTCCACCCCGGAGCAGGTGGGAGTCCAAGGGGGGCTGTGACCCCGTGGGAAGCCTTTGCTGGAACAGGCTCCTGGCAGGACCTGTGAGCCCATGGGGCACCACGCTGGGGCAGGCTGTGCCTGAGGGACTGCACCACATGGAAAAGGACCCACTCTGCAGCAGTTGGTGAGGAGCTGCAGCCTGCAGGACTCACATTGGAGAAATTAGTGAGTTCTGTCTCCTGTGGGAGGGACCTCACTCTGGAGCAAGAGTGAGAGGAGTCCCCCCCTCTTGAGGAGGGAGGAGTGACAGGGGACATACGATGAGCTGAGATCAATCTCCATCTCCCTGTGTCACTCAGGGGAAGTTAAGCCTGGGAAGAAGGGAGGGGCAGGGGGAAGGTGTTTTCAACATTTAGTTTTTATTTCTCATTACCCTACTCTACTTTTGCTTAGTAATATTTTTTTTTCCCCATGTTGAGTCTGTTTTGCCCATGACAGTAAGTGATGCTATGTACAATCTCTCTTTGTCCTTACCTTAACCTATGAGCCTTTCAATGTATTTTCTCTCCACTGTCCAGCTGAGGAGGGGAGTCCTGAAGTGGCTTTGGTGGGCCCCTAATGTCCAGCCAGGGTCAACTTGCTATGAGAGTAAGAAATAACTTTATAGTAATTGAGACTTTTTTTTTTTTTTTTACCCTCAGTCAGTAGAGCTTGAAAACTAAGGACTGAACCTAGCTCTTACTGAACTTTCATAGCTAAATCCTACTGTACTTGGATTTCTTTTTTTTTTTTTTTAACCTAGGTAGGGAGTGTTTGCAAACTCTGTTTAGTCTATGGCCAGTTATTTTCTGATCAGTGTATGTCTTTGTCAAAATCATATAAAATAAAAGCATGTGTTTTGATAGGTGGGACAAGCTTAATGAAAAGATAAATTTCTTTCTTTTTTGCCCTGGGATGCAAATTATTTCAAACGATTGGCTTTTAGTTTTAGTATCTTTGGAGATATGTAAAGGCCTAGAAAGGCTGTGTGTTTGGGCAACATTATTTCCATGGAGGCTCATTTCATCCTCAGCAGCTCAAGATGCTTTTTTTATTTTTCTTTTTTATTTGTTAGGAGTAGTCTTGGTGGAAGCTAACTGCAGAATATTCTGTGGACATGGAAAGCTTATCATAAACATCTTTCTACCTTTTACTACTTTGAGATCTTGTTGCCCTACAAATGAAGTGGAGACCAGTAGTAGCTTTTACTGGTAAATGTCAAAAAGCTGTACAAGATCATTCCAGGTTTTCAAAATTTCAATGGAACATTTTTCCCTTGCCAGCGTCACTCACTGCTTGTTTATTCTTTGATATGTAGGTTGTAAATTGCTTAATGTTGGAGGTATTAATTTTAAAGCAAGAATTTTGTGAAGAATATTCATGTTTTCTCCTCATGTCCCTGAGGAGAATAATCTGCAAAATTTTGTTTGAGAGTTGTGTTTGAATTCTACAGGCCAGACTAGAAAATATTAATATTCACGAACTGAAGACATTTGAACTGAGAATTAAATTCAAGTTTTAGTCCAACTCATTTCAACAGGTTTTTTTCTTAATGTGCAAATTTAAAAAAAAATGTCCATATTTATTTATACTTTTTAAAAAACTGAACTACTGGCTATTGTTAAGCTATTCTGTGAGCTTTGAGGGAGTAAACCAGAAAATCTGTACATTCAAATTGAGCTACTCAACTGTTTTTTACTTGCATTGGGCTCTACATTGGTTTTGTTACATTCTTGTGATTTCTGCAAGGGAAAGTTTACTCCAAACTTTCCTCAGATGCATTTTTAGGGTACGATTTACTTGTGGCTGTTGCTGGGAGATGTTACAGAACACATTCATTATTTCTTTTGTTGGGAAGGTTTCATCATTGACTCTAATTGCTTTGTAGATGTGAAAATAAACTAGAGGCTCATTTAAAAGGCTCTCTGTCTTTATGTGTTGCTTCTGACAAAACTGGAAGATTCATTGGCCTGTGATGCTTTTCCTGAGCTGGCAGTAAAGGATTATTTCAGTCTTTGGTCCTCTTTCAGCAAGACTCAGCATTTCTATATGCTCTTCAATCTTGCTTTGATTTCTAAGTGATAGCAGAAGTCAAGTGTGCCTCTTAACCATACAAAAATGTTGAGATAAAATCTCGGTCTTCCCATGATAATTGTAATTCTGGCGGAGTTGATCATTCAGCAAAGGTTATAAATCAAGCCTGGGTTGCTGCCTACTAGCTGAGTGCCTGCTTTCAGAGTGTTACATTAACTCCTGTTGTACAGTTTACCCAATTTCATACTCAAGTTGCAGGGGATTTACAAATTAGAGATTCCCTTTTGGGGAGAAACAGGTTGGAGAGGAAGATTTGTGTCTGTTTAACTTATTCCTAGAAAGGTTTGTGTTGCTTAGGAAAGCTTGTTTGGTTTCCATGGTCTGCTGTACACACAAATCTGCTTTGTCATCCGTCCCTTACCCCAGAGGTGTTAGGGGGAGGCTGTTCCTGGACGTGGCTGTTTCAGTCACTTCCAACTAAGACATCCTGTAGGTGCAGCAGGTACCTTATGATGTTTGTGCCAGTATGGTTTCTGTTCTCTCCCCACTGCTTACATGATCTGTGGAGAGGCAACAGACATATCTCAATTGCCATCTATCTTGTTTTTTATTTGACCTATTTTCTTAGGACTCTCACTAAAATACATTCTTTGCTTCACCCTAAGAATTGCGAGGGTTTAAATTCTGTGTCCTTATTAGTACTCCTCAGAGGAAAGATAATGAATGCTGTGGAATTACTGTTAGGGCATTCATTTATATGGTTTATTGTCAGCTCTTTACACCTTTATCAACTTGCTTCCTGAGTAGTTTTGTTTGGGTTACTCTACGTTGCCTTGTAGAATTGAGGACTTTCTTTGGTTTGGTTCTGAAGTATTTCTAATTTGTTAGTAGTGAACATAGTCACTGCTTCTATTTTATGTGAATGCTTAAGGAAGAGTAATTGGATTTCTTTGCTTCCACTTGGGGTTTATAATGCAAGTACCATGAATAAAACATCAGGACTGTCTCTCAGCTATATTACTGAAGCATAACGTTATGTAGAAGCTTGAAATCAGATTTCTTCTTTCCCTGTGGAGGTTAAAAAGCTCAGTGAACTCTTGGAGCAGGTACTGGCTTCCAGCCAGGAAATAAGGCATGAAGTGCTGGCTGCAGTGCATATAAGCCTGGTAAAATCTGACTTCTTTAATGCTTGGCCTCATAAGTGAATCTCGACTTGCAGAGATGACTGCTTGAAATTATGAATTCCTCTAGATCTAGTATTTTACATGCAGAAAGCATGCCTAAAGGCTCTGCTTTTCTATGTCAGGGATTTAAGAATCTGGAGTGACTTGACAAGAAAGTAAATGAATGAGACTGCTCACATTAGCTGTTGTTGATTGTAGGTAAGCAAGGGAAGCACCAGTGAGTTAAATCTGCTGTGTGAGTACAGCACATCTCATGTTTTTATTAATTGTATCTGACTGCTATTAATGCATTAGTGAATGTAATAGAAAAGATTTTTCAGTTGACAGATGAAGCCATCTTTTCCAGGTATTTGCAAAAACCTTTAAGTTTAGAGTATGTATGGATACATCTGTGTTGATGTGCACCCATGAAAATGCAAACTACTGGGGTTTTTTTTCCTCAAGTCTTATATAAAGCAAGCAATTCGAATTTCACCAAATGAGCTGACTGCAGATGCAGAATAGGAGCAGAAGGTATAGGAGTAAGCAAAAATTATTCTACAGTTACCTTGCTGGGTTGCTGCATGCAGCCACAACATAACAAACAAAACTTTTCTGAGGTAAAGAAGCTTATGTTGGATTACGCAACAGATAAATATTAGCTTTTCATATTGTAAGTACTGGGATTTCCTTGTAACTCCTCCTCTATATCCTCTTAATAGAGCTTGCATAAGAGTAATAGCAAACATGTATGTGACAATTAGTTTTCTGTTCTTGCTTAATTGTGAAATATTTGCATTTCAGGTCAAATCAAAGACAAAGTTAAAGAAAGGGAAAAGAAGCAAAAAGAAAAGAAGAAGCACAAAATAATGAATGAAATCAAGAAAGAAAATGGGGAGATCAAATTACTGCAGAAAGGTAGGTTCAAACTATGTAGTGGTTTTTCATTCTAAGAAGTATTTGTGATTGGATACTGTGTTTTAATAAGTTTTTGATTTAACTTATGCCATTTTTCCTGGTTAATTGGTACAGGAGTTGCAAATTAAAACCTGATATTGATGTTAATTTTTTTGTCAGCTGTTCTAAGTACTGGAAATAAAAGAATTTTAATGCAGTGTTGCATATACAGTAGTAGTAATAGGAAAGACCAGTACTTCAAGGAACAATATTAGTGATTCTTCAATAACTGCTGAGAAGATGTAGATTATCATTTTATATATTGTGGAGAAGAAAGATGAATGCATATTACATTTTCTGTCTAACATAAATTGTACAGGGCTGAGTAATTCAGGAGTTATAATTCAGGAGTTTTGACAAATGCTAAGCAGTTGTATGCAGCATGCAGTCTTAATTTTGGCTAATTTCTTCAGCTTTGTTTTCTGTAATGAAAGGTAATTAAGGTTACATTCTCATGTGGCTTGTACATCCACTGAATCTTGGAATGGTACAGTAGCTGAGGTTGGGAGGGATCTAGTCCAACTCCTCCAAGTATGATAAACTAGAGCAGGATGCCCTGGATTATCAGACTCTTTATCTCCAAGGGTGGAGCCAACAGTCTCTCTGGACAACTACATTCAGCTTGTATATACAGAAGATTTTTGGTTTTTTTTTAATAATGATCATGGTAAGAGGCTGGAACAGGTTGCCCAGAGAGGTGACAAATATCCCACCTCTGTCAGCATTCAGGGTCAGGTCAAGGATTGGGCTCTGAGTAACCAGATAAAATTGTGAAGATGTTTCCACTTATTGCAGCAGGTTAGACTGGATGGTCTTTAAAGGTCTATTCCAACACAAACTATATGTCTGTTCTGTGGTCTCTGAAGAAGGCAGAGACTGCTGCTACTGATAGGCCTGGAGAAGTGGAGGCTCAAGGGGAGTCTCATCAGTCTGCATAAAAACCTGATGAAGGGGAATGAAGAAGGTCATCAACCTGTGCTTCATGGGTTTATTCCTTCCTCCAGGGTGCAGAGTTTTGCCTACCCCTCTGTTAACTTCATGAGTCCCCAAGTTGGCCCATTTCTACAACCTCTTGAGGTCCCTCTCACTGGCAGTTCAACTCTGTGGTGCATCAACTCCTTCTTCCAGTTTTGGATCAGCTGCAGCTTGCTGAGGGTGTGCTCTCATGGGTGTCCCATGATGCCATTAATGGAGAGGCTGAATAACACCAACACAAGATACTAAGGTCTGGATTACTCCAGCAGTGACTGTCTCCAGCTGGAATTTGTGCTGCAGCTCACAACCCTTTGAGCACAGCAGTTAAGCCAGTACTTGAACCACCTTACTCCTCACTTAGGCTATGCTGTGTCAGATTTTCTGTGAGGGGTTGCTTATTTGAGTAGACCAAATACTTCTTTAATCTGTTATTTTCAGACTCTGCTTTTGTAGTTAAGAATAAATTCCTCATGTTCTTATGTTGTATGCTGTAGGATTTAATTTACAAACCAGAAGCTGAAACCCTCACATCAAATCTTGAACTTCAGAAGCTCAAATGAGGTCAGAGGCACAGAACCCTGTAATTACTACATCACATATACTCTACACACGAGTAACTGTATTAACAACAATGACAGCTTAAAACCCATGTTAATCAGATCTCAAAGTACTGTCTTGAACTTGAGGATTGTGTAAGCTGGTGACTTCCTGTGAGAAGGGAGGTGTGACTAGTCTTTGCTGAGCATGGAAGGAAGTTGGTGGTTGAGGTTCTGGGCAACACTCAACTGCCATAACAGTGGGTTCTTCAGGCTTTGTTTGAGTACCAGCCTTTTTTTACACTGGGTCCTGTTTCTGTTGCCATTCAGCAGTTGAGGTGCAGTCTGCAAAGACAGCAAGTCATCTTACACTGGTCTAATAGATGATATTATAGATGGGGCTGTTGAGCCTAAAATTGTGCTTTATTTTCAGGTTAATGTAAAAGTGAATATGCCCGGGGACTCTCTTAGAATGGCTCTGCTGAGAAGCAGAATAGCTTATTGTCACAGCAAACAGTGCTGCAAGTGCATTAGATGCTTTACTACTTCTTTATTTGACTTTTTATCACTCAAGTATATTTTAGGTTTTCTTTAAGGTGTCGGCTGTTAAGTGTTTTGTAAAGACTGTGTTTGGTTTGCCAATATCCTGCAAAATTGATTCCTATTTAAGGGAAAGAAGGGAGTGAGTCAGGAGAGCAGACAGTTATTTAGAGCAGACAGATCATCTCCACAGGGTTTGTCTCCTATTCAGAATGACAGCTTGGTGTCTTCTGTGGGCCTCCAAAATCTGACTGCATGGGCTTGTATGTGCTGTGAGGTTTGTATAACATTTTCTGAGCTGTCCTGCTGATGTAACTTTACATCCTGGGCAAGAGAGAGCAGAGGCAGAAGTGCTTTGTCATGCAGCTTCTTGTATATATCAGTGGTCAGTGTTTCTGTGACCTTTTCAAATACTAACTCTTTATCTAAGAGTGTCTTCTTCCTGTGTAACAAAAGTTAAGCTTCAAGCCTTATTGTTTTGAGCCCAGGATTTACTGTGTGCACTTTGGAACACAGTTTTGGAATGAGTCTGCTTTCCATTTCTTCGGGTTTTTGCTTTTGTGGTTGTTTTTTCTATTTTTAGCATGTGTGTGTGTGTTTAGAGACCAACAGTACAGTGCCTAAAGACAGCTTATTTCCTTCTTCTAGGTATTAGATCTGTATCTTGTTGTAAAATATTCCTCTGACCATCTGTTTGTGGCTGACTTTGGTTGAGGGTGTGGAGGTTTCAGCCTACGTGACTTCAGACAGCTCAACTGGCTGTCCGAGGTCAAAGGTGACGAGTTAGAGAAGAGGTCAGTGCTGAGGCACTGGTGCCTTTTGAGGGAGAGCTGGTGCATAAACCTAATTTTGGTGCTCTAAGCTGAATGTGGAAGAGTTTATTTATACTTGGAGGCTTTGGGTTGTGAGCTGTTCATCTGCCTAAACTTGGATTGATGTTCTGTTGAAAACAGTGCCTGTGTTGGAGAAGGGTGATTCCTTAAAAAGGGTTTTTCTGCTGTGCTTGAGACTGCTAAAGGAAATGAGGCTCTTTCAGAGAGCCTGACAGCTTTTCTTATGAACCTAGAATTAAATGGGGTTTTTTTCATTGCTTTGCACTTAAAAGGTGTATTCTCTGTAGATAAAGCTGTAGAATTGCCTCTATGAATCTCTGTCTGCTATGTGGATGGAAGAGCTCAGTTTTCAGACATAAGCTGCTTGGGACTTGCATATTGTTAAAAATTCAGAAACTCCAAGTGATTTAAATGTATTTTTAAGAAAAATCTGCATTGTAAATGCAGATTACCACCCAGAAATTGAGCATTTCATGCAAAATATCTGCACCATTGTGATATGACAAAGTTGCTGGAGGTCCTGCAAAAAGGAGGATGATTAATAGGCTTATTTGTAAACAGTCTCATTTCTGTTTTTCATTTTAGAAAAATACAGTCAGTCTTGCTTTTCTGATTATTTGTATCTGAGCACAGCAACTCCTAAAATTGCAGTAGAATAAATTCTAAGTATGTGTTTCTGCAAGATTAAATGCCTTGGTTTATTGAATGCCAAAATCCAGGAAAGAACTGAAAATGAATATTTTATTTGCTGGTGCCAACATACTAAAGCTTTTTAAAAATTATTCTTCTGGAAGAGATGCCATTTAATTGTACATTCTTATGAATCTTTTAAATGTTTATAGATTTTTTTTTACATGAGTAATTATAAAATCAGTATATTGAACATGAGACACAAGTTTATGTATCTTCAGGGAAAATGTTCAAGTATTTGTATGCAATGCACTTTAGTTGAGGGGATGAGTAAGACTGAGATAAGAGTTCAGGGTTCACAATCCACCACACTGATTTGTCTGATGCTGAGCTTGCTTTGCAGTCCTTATGACCAAGTTAGCAGCTTCTACCAATGAAATGTATGTGGCAGGGATATTATGGCATCACAAAAAATAAGGTGTGCTGAGTTACCTTGGAAGATCTACCATTCCAGTAGATGTGTGCCTGTGAGATTTATTTTTCTATTTGTGGTGCATAAGGCTTGGTGCCTAGAAGATGGCTAAAAGTTATTTAGCTGTAGTTCTGATACTGCTGAGTATGTGCATGCATGAACAGAATGAACATAAAGAAATCAGAAGAATGGAAGTTACTGATATGATGCAAATTTTGGAACTCTATCCTTGTGCAGATACTGCTAAGCCAAAAAAGGGCAGAAGCTCTTCTTTGGTTTTTTTATAGTCCAGTAAAGTGTGAGCTTGGTTTACTTTTTAACAACAGATCAAAAGGGAAACTTCCTGTAAATGTAGATGCTGAGGGTTTTTCTCTCCACCCCCTGTCCCTGTTATTTCTCACTCTTGAGGCCCTAGGGTAGTGAGTAACATTAAATAAAATGTTTTCAATACAACTGAAAATTGTTAGCTTCTGTTTCATGTTTCTGAACCATGTAGTGGGAAAAGCTTTTTGTTCATAGGTTCAGTACCTGTTGTGTCTAAATGGATCTCAGGACACAGAGACAAAGATGCCATGCACTTCAGAATGTGTGAAATTAGATTCCAAGAGTCATATGCATTTGTATGTACACACACACCTGTATTGTGTGTGCTGGTGAAGACTCTCTGAAACACCTGTCTTGAAAGTTTTAGGTTGCCAGTGTGTGTCTCAGCAGTAAGAGGTGAATCCAGTTAGCTTGTATCAAGTACTGCACTGCTGTTCCCAAATCTTACTTAAAACAAAGTAGTTTGGATATCTCAGCCTTGTCTTGGGATCTTTATTTAAACTTTTGAATTGCTTATTTATGTTTTCACCAAATTCTGTATGTCTGCTCTGGAGCAACTTGGTTACTGCCTAAGAGAGATTTGGAAAGCTGCTCCTCTCTTTTGGTGTCCATTAATGAAATGTCAAAGCAGTGTTACTGGTTTTGGAAGAAGCAGCACATTTTACTTTCAAGTACTTTGATATATGCAGCAGATGAGTGACTAAATGAGTGTGTTTCTGCTCCTCTCTACAGCTAATGCAGAAGAAGAAAAAGTATTTGGCATTGCTGATAGCAATTCCAGTATTCCAGCAAGCGAACTCCTTTTGCTCTTAAGTATTTGCAGCTTTTGAGCAGCTTTAAACATCTACTTCAGAGTGGATCTTTGAAATTCATCAGAGCAGAAGCCTTAGGCTAGAAATGTGCTTCCTTCTCTATCTGTCACACTCTGTTCAAGCTTTACTGAGAAATACTATTTACTTCTAGAAATCAGTTTTTTATTTCATGTTTGTATTCTTCAGGAGAACTGTCTGTACACTAAAATAGTTGAACATAAGTATTCTAAAACCAAGTGTATGCAGGTGTCAAAGCACAATGGAGAGCAAGCACCACCCACACTCATTGAGGAGGATAGATGGAGGAAATTGCAGTCTGGTCCATATTACAGTTAAATGTACTCAAATGTTACCTTTAAAAGGTAAAATTTATAACTCCTTTGTTAAATTTAAAAGTTGATGTGTTCGGGTTACAAAACTTTCTCTGAAGGTTTGCTAGGAAATTGATCCTGTCCCATAACTGCACTGTTGGGTGAGGTGGTGGGACTTGTTTGAAGCCATAAAGATTCAGCTTTGTTCAGTGCTGGGGGGGATGGAGAAGGTGTGGGGGGCAGGGTAGCTAAGCAGACCAGGGGCTTTGCTGCCCTGAGGAGGGGTGGCTCCTGGTAGCCCTTGTGTCCTGCTCCCAGTATGCTTTAGTTCCTGTCTGATAGTGCTGGAGCCAGTTCACTGATCCAGCAGCAGCAGAATAGTTTTCTGCTGAGCCATTCAGTTACTGTGCAATTGCTGAGCATCTGTCAGTGGCAGCAATGGTGCAGGACTGTGTGCTGGGGACAGTGACACAGGAGGATGGGGGGTTAGATCATCTGGCAGTGAGCTCATACATTGCTCAGCTGTGTCATATCCATTTGAAGGCTGAACTAATAATTAAGAATGTCATGTTTTTTCAGTCTTCCAATATACCATTTGATTTTAAAATGTGTTTTCTTTGCGATGTGGTGTATGAAGTATCTATAAAAATAATTTTCTGTATGTATGTCACTTGCTGCTAGTGGGGAAATGGAGTTTTTGACAGAACTTGTTGTGTATGCAGTAGCAAAAGCTTGTGTGAATTTTAAAAAGGCTCAAAACAACTAGGCAAATTTTTGAAGTCATGTTACCTAATTCCTGCTTGAAGTGGTTTTAGAGAACTAAGTTTTACTCTTGTTGGTATGCAATTTTTTTCAAAGTCTTTGATTCTAGTAATGTTTGAGAAAAAAAGCCCATTTTGAATCCTTTTTATCTTCTGATTTCTGTGCTTTAAGGCTTTTTTCCACTTCAGTGGCATCAGTAGCTCAGGCCCTTGAAGACAGGATTCATGTTTTGTCTCCCAAGGATAGACACACAGCATTTTTCTCTCCTTCAATTGCGAGTTGCAATTCAGGGGACCCTGCTACCTCCCATCATAGATCTTCCAGTGGTTTTTTTGTTATACAGTCTTTTGCTTTTTCAGTGATTGTTGCTCTCTTGGTTTCCAAGTATTTCAGAATTAAAACTGATCTCAGTTTCATCCCTCTTATATATAGAGATCCAAACAATTCGTGGAAGAGAGTTGTGCACAAAAGTGAGGGGCTGTGGGCAAATACTTATTTTGTTCCAAATTGCATGCATCATTTTTGCATCTTGGTGTGATTTGAGAAAGTGTGCAATGATGAATTATAGTACTTGATATATACGTAAATGGCATAAGCCTTTTATCTTGTGTTTGGAAGTAAAAGCAGTAAATTCAATGTTTTTACAGCTGAGTAGAAAAATCCTTTTATATACGAAAAAAAGAATTATTTTTATCCTCTGGTTAAAAACTTTTATCTCTTTTGAAGGTTTCTTAGAGATAGTGTGAAAACAGAGGGAATGATAAATGTTCTTCACTTAAAAAATGTCTTAGTGTAATTCCTTCTAAGGCTTTAAGTGCTTCCATAGATTTATACCAAGTTAAATAAAAAGTAATTTTACAACTGGTTTTGAAGACAAACCTTTTTGTATATGTTCACATGAACTTTGCATAATTTGAGACTCATTTATATTCTATCTGTGTTGTTTCTGTCTTAAAGGCACCACTGCTTTCAAGACCGTGGCTGTGCTCTTTTGAGTGCTGCTCACTGATGATTAGAAAAAATGAACTATTTCAGTTGGAAGGGACCTGCATTGATCATCCAGTTCAACTGCCCATCCTTCGAGTTAAACCTCTTGTTAAGGGCATTGTCCAAATGCCTCCTAAACACTGACTGCCTCGGGGCATTGACCACCTCTCTGAGGAAGCCTGTGTTGTTGTTTAATAGGGGAATTTTTTAGTTTGTTTGGTTAGTTTTCTTGAAATTTTATTGCATAGCTGCATCTTTGAAATACATTAAGTGATGGATTAAAGAAAGCGCCACCACAAATTATTACAGGAGCAGTTGAATGAAATTGATTGTTAGTAAAACTTCTCAGAAGATGAAATCAAAAGGAATGAGACAGTTTGAAAAGGGTAATCAGATCATCTTCCTTCTTGTACTTTAGGAAGTCAATAGTTTGTTGTTTTGCACAGACACCGATTCATACCCATCTATTATATAAGTACTTTACATTTCAGCTAGTAATGATGGGATGTAATTTAATTGCTGGATGTTCATCAAGAACATTCAAATGCTGATCTTCAGTTGTCTTAGGATTTTCTTTGGTGGTTACAAACATACTCAAGTAGGAGAGAGCAATTTTGGCTCTTACCACATCAAATAACTTCTTGCTTTGAAGTTTGTTGCCATTTATATTACTCTAATTGAACCTCAGTAAATATAAACTTTCATTCTTTCCCTGCCATGCATGATGTCCCAGGTCTGAGTAACTAGTTTCAACAAAAACCTGAGCTCCATTTAAAAACAAGTGAAGTGGGTTGGCAAGTAACTCCTCCTTCCTCCTGCATCACCTTGCTCCAGCATTTGGTGCTATAATTCCATAGTTTGTATATTCAAACAAATATAATACCTGCAGAATGCTTGACTTCTTAGTGATATCCATCAGTATAGCAAAAAAAATTCATATTTAGAGTGAAACAATTTAAAAATGTTAAGTTAAAGCATTTCTGCAAGTTCACAATACCTGTGTACTCATGGATGCTTATGGGTTATGTATTCCTGCAGTCAGGAGGAGGGGAAAAATGTCTGAGTCTGTATTTTGAGATTTGTATTGAGATTTCAAAGCCTGCAGTACGTAACTTCCCACTGTCATAAACCATTTCATTTTTTTATATCCTGCTGACTGGAGCCAGTGCCATAATGACAGCATTGCAATACCTCAGAATGTAGCAGTAGGTGATTTTTGTCAGGTGATGACATAACACACAACGACCCTGCCAGCCTGAATGAACTATTTTCAGGATTCCTTTAAGGTTGAGATACTTGTTGAACATCTGTTGCTGTTCTTCCTGGTCTTTTCATGCCCACTGGACTTAAAGATTCTGGTGACAGAAAGAAGATACTAACAAAGAAGTGGTGAACATTGCCTCTACGAGATAAAGCAGTGCTGTTGCAGAGGTTTGATGCTGGGTTTACATTAAATTTAGCCTAAGAAAGGACAGACTTTCTTGAAGATACTCTGCCTTTTGGCAGTTGAACTTAGTCTCTGAACACAATTTAACTTTTAGCTTACTGTGCTGTGTAAAATCTGATTCGGAATGAAGGGAGTCTTTGTTGTTATTAACTGTGTGGATTAGGTTAAGAAATCCTAGAATCCATTTCCTTGTTTGGGCTAAATAAGAAATGAGGTGACCTCAGGGCACTTTTCCTTCCCCTCTGTGAGAAAATAGAATCCAGGGAGATAGCTAAGTTTGGCTCCACTTCAGGAATCCCAGAAGTATTTAGCTGCTGTCACAAACCTCAGGAGACTTAGACCCAAATGTCTTAATTGCTTATTCTCCTTTCCAGTATCTGCATCTTCCATGTCCAGCCTCTAAATCATCAGCAAGAATTTGTGATTCCATGCACCCAGAGTTGTGGTCTCACTTTTTGTTTTTTTTAAAGGACTCTTGTAAGTTACTTGGGTGGATGACAGTGAGCTGAAAATAGTATACTGCAACATAGTAGTAGAGACTGACTACCTTAACTTTTGCAGGTTTCATATTACATAGTCTTGCAATGAAATACACAATTTTTAAACTTCAAAGCTTCTGTATTTGAACATACTGGTCTTGAATCACTGGTGTGGATATAATTTTATGCTGAAACATACCCACTAACTTCATTTTACTATGTGCTAAATCGTTTTGACTGCTTGATCTTAGGGCAGTGTAGTGCTAGAAGTTTTTTTGGCTACCACTTCTATTACTTGCAGAAAAAACCCAAAAGCCCTCACTTGTTTAAAACAAGTGAGAACATTTACCTTAGGAATCACTTGAATGCGTTATCCCCAAATGAATAATTTGTGCCTTTAGGACATTTTGGACATTAGAACAGTTTGTTTTCACTTTGACTTGTATATTACGTGAACTTGAAGCTAGTTTCTTTTTTGTGAGCATTTTCTTTAAGGTGTCTTTTGTTTTAATTTTATTTATGTTATAATGTGTATGGGATCAGTTTTTGGATGTTCCCACATGCATTTCTTCAACAGTTTATCTAGTTGTGAAAGAATGACCAAGTGAAGAAGCCCACCAGACAAGGTCAGTTCTGGTAGTGGCCTCTCGTGGGCACCTTGCTGCTGCAGGGTCATGTCCATGGATAGTTGGTAAGTTTGGACAGTAGTGGCAATGTTGGACAGGTGTCCTGTGTCTCTGGACTTCATGGGACAGTGACTGCTAATGACCAGCTAAAGGGAATGATGGACTGCAACTCCTCATGAAAGCAGCCTTGGGAAACTTTGGTTATTGTGTTATTGTGTTGTCTTTCCCTTGTTGTCTCAGCTTATTTATCAGTTGCATGTGACCGTGGCAGGAGTCTCTTACCCTCCTCACTTTTGGTAACATACACATCATGACCTGGTCCCTGGTCTTTGTGTGAGGGTTTTGGTGACTTTGAATCCCAGTCTTTAAATATGTATTTTGTATAAAAACATCCTTAAGAGATCCTTCTTTTTTAAACTCTCAACAGGTGGGAAGGAGAAACCAAAAACCAATGCAGAAGAGCTACAGATTAAAAAAGTTAAGAAGAAAAAGAAAAAGAAACATAAAGAGAATGAGAAGAGGAAGCGTCCAAAAATGTACAGCAAATCCATTCAGACCATCTGCTCAGGATTGGTTTCTGATATTGAGGATCAGGAAGCCAAAGGCATCATAGATGATCATCTTAAGGATTTCAATGGGAAAAATATGGATCCCAAGAAGGACTGTGAGTCCAAGATACCAGAGAACAGTGAGTTTCCATTTGTCTCGTTAAAGGAGCCACGGGTTCAAAATAAACTCAAAAGGTTGGACACATTGGAGTTCAAACAGCTGATTCATATTGAGCACCAGCCTAACGGAGGTGCATCAGTTATCCATGCCTACAGTAATGAACTCTCCCACTTGTCTCCTGTGGAGATGGAGAGATTTGCAGAAGAGTTTGTGGGTCTGGTTTTTAGTGAAAATGAAAACTGTGCAGCTTACTATGTAATGGGTATTGTTCATGGGGCAGCTACTTATTTACCTGACTTTTTAGACTACTTTTCGTTTAATTTTCCCAATTCACCAGTGAAAATGGAGATTTTGGGAAAGAAAGATATAGAGACAACGACAATGTCAAATTTTCATGCTCAGGTAAGAGGTTATGCATTTTATTTTCTAAAGTAATATAATGGTTTCAAACAACTGTGAATGGGGTTTTATTTTAGGGTAGTTGCTATTATCTCTGCTGTGGGGATGACACAGAAGACTAGAAACAAGGGATTTCTTTAATAAGTCAGTTCTGTGTTATTGAAGATGAGACAAAATTAACTGAGACATCAGGTTAGATTTTTGGTGGGAGGGCAAGTGTTTGCATGCTTTTGTGTGTGTGGATTTCTTTGGATTTGTTTCTGTAGCTGAAGATTAACCATGAGTTTTGGAGGGTTAAAATGGTTTAGCTGTGGCTTTCTGGATGTCTGAACAGTAGTTTATCTGTATGAACTTCATCATAAAACTGAAATGCTTTAATACAATGTTATACATAAAAACCTCTGTAGGGCACAGTTAAATTGGCTGCATTTGTAGTTTGGATTTTCTAAATCCATCCTTAAAGGAGAGCTTGGGGGTTAATGTGGCTACTGATTAGGTCCTTAGCCCTTTGCATTTCTCCTCTCTTGGCTGGATTCTCTGGAAAGCTCTTAAGTTAAATGGTAGAATGACTGGCAGCTTTGCAATATTTTTTTGTTTTAAATTTTTTGGAGAGAAATGACTGTATACTCTCTTAACAACAGCTGCTGATTAAACATCACCTCTGCTGTTTATTAACTTGGTGTAGAAAATACATTTCTGTTGCACAGAAATTATTTGTTGCACTGGTTTTCAGGAAAAAAAAATCTGTCTGATTTTCACCTTGATGATGAGGTTATTGCAAAAAGCCCTGCAGTGAGTACGGAACAATTTATGCAGAAACTCAATCCTGTGTTTAATTATATCAACTTTATCTCACAATTACTCTTTTAACTCCCTTATTTGTGAACTTAGATGTTATATGGATCATCTTTAAATTATTTTAGTCTTCACTTTTGAGACAATTAGAAGGAGTTCAAGTGTGAGTTACACTGTCATCTTTTTCATGAGAAACATGCTTTTTGTTTTTCGTTTTGACTGCATAAACGTTTGCATAGAACACTTGGTGTGTATTGACAGATTTCAGGTGTGTGTTATCCCCAAGGATGTGCAGAACTAAAATGTTGCTGCCTGAGAGCGTTTGCAGTGCTTGCTGAGAAAATATCTACTGCCATGGAATATGAATATTCTGTGAACTACAGTCACTGTTTTTCTTGAGTATGTAAACAAAATCATTAATAATAAAAATCACAGAACATTTGATGGGCAGGTCTCCAGAGCTGCTCTATCTTTGGCCATTTTATGTAAGAAAAGCTGGATTTGTCCTTGTAAGTATGTTTCTCAAATCCAGCTGGTTTTCTTGGGTAGCATTAACACAGGCCTAGCTGTGTGCTACTACCAGCCCTAAAGAAATAGTTAAGAAAAGCCCAAATTTTATTGTTGTGAGTTATAATAGCATTATTTTGCTAAAAGGATAGATTAAATTGGTATTACAATGGTAACATCCCCATGTGTAGTTAAACCAGTCCTGTGTTTGTTGGGGTTGAAATTATAATTCCCCATTTTTGTGTAAGTGAAGGAGGAACAGAGAGAGGCTGTGGTAGATGAAAGAAACCAGACTCTATTTACAGCATTCAATCAATCAGTTAGCTCCATGGTCTAAGCTACATTTTACTTGGCTGCAGGTTTAGTTCTAGTATCTTCCTTGGCTTGCGTTCCTTCATTTTTTTCCTTAGTTTTCATGGCATTTTATCACTTCTCAGTTTGGTTGCTTGACAGAAAATGCTTGGCTCCTTGTGTTTTTGCTAAGGGGTATATGGTGTATAAATAACAAGTACAGGCAAACATCAGACTTTGTCTTGTGTGCAGCATTCCTGTTTCCTGGAATATTTAAGTCAGTCTCTTGGTTGCCTAGTTATTGATTCTATTTTTGCGTATGATTTCTTATTTCTGTTTTACTTTAGCTGGATTTTTTTTATGTGGTCTGCTACAGTTAAAATGTTTTGTTAGCTTTGTATTCTCCTTTTTGACTTGTTATATTTTGTGCAGATTGAGAACATTATCCTGTCTCACTAATTTCTTTCTGAATCTTTTAAAGGGATTCTAATATCTTGTTGCAGTGTATTTTGATGTAACTTTAAATGTATTTAGTTTTCTGTTCCTACATTGCCCAAGCTTTCTGCTGTGGTGTTCCTTGTCCTCAGCAGTCTCAGCAATGTTTAACAGTTGTTGTAGAGCCTCAGTTGAGGAAGGATTTGTTTTCTGAGGTTAATTAGGAAGTTGATTTTATCAAGTCTGCTTTGAATATGTATCTTGGGCTTCATCAGCTTTAAGAAACTTGGGTATTCCTTTGCTAATTTTAACTATACCACTGAAATGAAGCTCACTTTGGTACAAGAGGTTCTTTGGTGGTTTCTCAGAGCTCATGTAGCACATATAATGAATCTGACAAATGTAAGTATTTAAAAAGATCAGAAAAAGTATTATAGGAAGGAAAATGAAGGTTGATCTAAGCCTGAAATGGAAACTATTATAGAGTGTTTTATCAATTTTTGTTTTATCAGGTTGATCCTTTTGTTACTACTCAATCTTCCACCTCCTGTTTTGTGACAGGTGTGGATTTGGGATTTTTTTAAGTAATGCATATTTCCAAGTCATCAAGTTCTGTGACAAGAGGCAGATTGCACAGTAAATTCTGTTGCTGAGGTCAAATTGGAGTCCTGCTAAGTTTACCTGGAAGGTCTGCAAGGTCTCTCAAGTAATTTACTTTGTTTTTTAGAGTTGTAAACGAACTCCTTTCATCTTGCTTCCCAATACTCCTGTGTTAGATAGGAGTAATGTAATTTGACTTGTTGGAAGGTTATAAGGGACACAGATTTGTGAGAAAATTTAGAACATGTGCAGGAGAGAGGAATTTGGAAGTGGTTCTTTCTAATGAGAATTAACTTCTAAATTTTGCAGGGGGAGGAACTGGGAGTTTTTCATCATTTAGCTTGGGCCTATGCCTGAGTACTCCTTAAAATTTGTTTGTGTTAGTGGAACAGCTCTTTCTAAACTGACTGCAAGGCTTAGACTGTTTCTGTAACTGGGCAAAATGAAATTAGTCTGGATATCCTTGTAGCCAGTAAGTCAGTCCTTCAGGTGGTGAAAAACTGCCTTGTAGCTCTGTCTTCCCTGGGCTCTGTTTATGTGTAGGTGGCAACAGCTGCATTAGTTATGGGATAGCCATGAATCTTGTCAGGTTCTTAATAGGATTTTAAAGAATGTAAATAATCAGCTTTTGCCACCTGCTTGCAGCTTACATCACTTCACTTGAGCTACTTAGTGCTGTTGAGACAAATGTTAATATTTTGAACTTATTTTTTCCTCGTGCTGGGCAAGTGTAAGTTTTTATTGCTGTGCAACAGTAGAATGGTGCACAGTACCAAACAATTCCTCTGCTGCAAAACAAGATGGAAGAGTGGTGCACAGTACCAAACAATTCCTCTGCTGCAAAACAAGATGGAAGAATCGTGCACAGTACCAAACAATTCCTCTGCTGCAAAACAAGATGTAGTGTTTTAAAGCCATATTTGACAGGTCCTTGTCTGATGCGTTTGTGGGAGATACCAAAGTGATTACACTCTTTCCAAACAAATCCATTGTAAAATCTTTTTTTTTCCTTCTTTGACCTGCTTTTATTCTGATCTTTAGTGGACAAAGCAAACAATTTATCCTTTTCATTCAGTTTTCTCTGTATTTGAAGATTGCTTAAAAGCTCCTTCCCCCCCTCCCCCCCAGATGAAGTAATTTGAGTTGTTTCAGTCTGTGATTGCATGTTTTACCCTTAATAGTCTTAATATTCTCCCCTTATGTTCAGTTTAGTAATCCATTTTTCCTTAATATACAATACTAAAAATCGACAATGCCTGGTGAATTGATGTCAAAGACTATGAGAACATTGCTGCATCTTGCAAATGGTTGCTCTTATATCTATTTCTTCATTTTTCAGAGCAGTTTGTGACCTGCTGTAGCAGCAGCTCCTGCTAATTGAGCCAATCCCCTTTTCAGGTTTATGCAGTTCATTAAATATATACATAAATGTAGTTCTTGCTTTTGTTTAAACTGAATTATATCCTTTGCATTCAGACCCCCTCTCTGGTTTCAAGATCTTGTTAATTTTGATCCTTTCCTGTAATGGACTTGCAGTTTTGTGATACCTGTGGGTTTTATGAGGATACACTGCCTTCAAAGGAAGGATCCTTGCTGCCTGCCTCAAAATTAGATAGTTATGTGAGCACAGACAAAACTGCCCACAGTTTGCTCTTACTAGACCATGTTTCTGTAGCAGTTTTTAGAATATAATGAAAATATGAAGATGTCTAGTGTTCCTTTGAACAAGTCTATCCAGTCATAGTAATAAAGGTTAGTTTGACTTGATTGTTTCTGGGTTTTTTTTTACATGACCATGTTTATTAGTTCTTACTTTCTAGGTAGTTGGTAGCTGTATCCAGCTAACTGTTTTTTTCTGTAAATTGGAATTAGGTTAAATAGTCTCTAGCTCCTCTGTCTCGTCTTGACATCTGTTTCTTTAAGATGGTGTGTTACTGTCTTCCAGATTTGAAGACCTTGTTTTGTGGTTTTGGGTTAGAGGGGACCCCAAAGACCATCTAATTCCAGCCACCTGCCATGGGCAGGGACAAGACACGTTCCACTAGACCAGGTTGCTTTGGAGCTCCATCCAGCCTGGCCTTGAACACTTCCAGGAATGAGCCATCCATAGCTTTGCTGGGCAGCCTGTTCCAGTGCCTCACCACCCTCACAGCAAAGAAATTCTCTGTAATAGCTAAACTTGCCCTCTTCCAATCTGAAGCTGTTGCACCTTGTTCTGTCACTACATGGCCTTGTACACTGTCCCTCTCCAGTTCTCTTGTAGTCCCCTTTAGGTACTTGAAGGTACTAAGCTCTCCCTGGAGCCTCTCCCCCAGATTAAACAACTCCAATCTGTCTGTGAAGTCTGTCTTTACACAGGAGAGGTGCTCAGCCCTCTCATTGTCTTTGTGGACTTCCTCTGGACTTGCTCCAGCAGGTCCATGTGCTTCCTGTGCTGGGACCCCAGAGCTGGGTGCAGCCCTGCAGGTGGGGTCTGAGCAGAGCAGAGGGACAGAATCCCCTCCCTTGCCTTGCTGCCCACACTGCTGGAGGGGCAGCCCAGGGCATGTCTGCCTTTCTGGGCTGCAAGTGCACATTGCTGGGCCATGTCCAGCCTCTCATCCCCCAGCACCTCCCAGTCTTTCTCCCCAGGGCTGCTCTCACTTGATTCTCCATGCTGTGTTTGTGCTTGGAATTGCCCCAATCCACATGCAAGGACCTTGCACTTAGTGAGCTTCATGAGGTTCACAAGGCCCATCTTTCAAGCTTCTGGATGGCATTCCTTCCTTCCATCATGTCAACCACACCACACAGCTTGGAGTTCTTTGTGATTTATTAAAGCTTTGTCTTGTTTTACCTTCCTTTTGCCTTGGTGCTGTAGGTATGAGAGGATGCACATCATTCAGCCTGTTCACTTTAGGAAAAGTCACTCTAACTGTACAGTGTGCAATTAGACAAATGGCCAGAGCCAGTCTGGCACCTGCTGCTGCTAAAAGAAAATGTCTTCATTCCTTCTTTCCTCCCAGCTGCATGTTCTTGTGCCAGGATGTGGTGCTTCTTGAACTGGGGAGTTCAGTTTGTTTCATTAATCCAGGAGAACATCTTAACTACTCTTGAGGGATTGGTTTTATTACTGAGTTGTCAAATAATATTGTTTAAATGTGTCAGAGGTATCTCAAGGATGACTATGGGGCTACACAATCAGCCCCATACCATAACAACAGGCAATTGCATCTTCAGAGAAATAATTTGTGTTGCTTTTGTTCCACTTGGGAATAAATTCATGTTACCATGTTAGCTGTGATGGACACTGGCTAGTCAATTATTAATGAAAAAGTATTCTAGGGGAAAACCTGTGATAGTAATGATAGTTTGTGTTTGTGGTGGGACTTTATGTGAGGGGTTGTCCTCACTTGTCATTCGCCTTCTCTTTTAGCTCCTTCTAACATTATCTTTTCCTTGCTGGCCTCCTTGTTTAGCTCTTTAACATGTGTTTTGCAGAGAGGTGTTTGCTGTTTAGTTCTTTTCTAATTATTTATGAAATCCTGTTTGAAATTGTTAGTTCCTGTAATATTTGAGGCGAATTGCTGAAAGTATTTTTTAAACAAAATCTCAAATAATTGGTTAGTGCTTCATTTCCTTATCATTAAAGATTTTTGCAGTATATATTTCCATATATTTTGTTATTTTCCTGTGTTCTAGAAAGAATTCTTCTGTATTGGAACTATGTCTTTTCAGTTGTGTTTCCGTAGTTTTCAGTAGAACTTCATTTTCAATAGAATTTGCTTTTTGCATTTAAGCTGATCAATATGTTTGGTTAGTTATTAAAAAGGTGTAACATTTTTTAGCAATTTCTTGCTGTTACAGGTCCTCCAAAAAAAGACCTACTTTTTTCCCTTCTGGATGATGAGAAATTTAATCTCTTTTAAAGCAAATATATTGCTTTAAAATTCTTCTTTTTAAATCTGAAATAGATTTATTATTTTAAAAAATCTTTAAAAAGATTCTTTATCTAAAAAATCTAAAAAAAGTATAGATCTTTAAAAAACCTGATCTGTAGGATTATATGTAAGAGACTTTGATAGATGATGGCAGTATATTGTCTTGAAGCACAAGAAGTTTCACTTACAGAATACCACTGGACAAAGAATGAGTTCACAGGGAAGGACACTGGAAATCTGCAACACGTGCTCATTTGTTTTCCACTTAGAAAACAGTTACCCTTCTAGATTTCTTCTTGATAGTTATGTCCATTAAATATTAGATAACAGTCTTGTGTTACTGTTTGTAGGCACATACGTGGTATTGACAAAGCCCAAACATAAATAAACCCCTGGAGGGCTGTACTGAGCTCAGACAGGGTCTGAGACTGACCCTGCCATGGGTCTGCCTGAGCTACAAGAGCAATTTTAGCTACGTCGCTTTTGCCACATCATTTTCCATAAAGGTGTCCAGTTGATTCTATCCTTAATTTTTTATTTATTTTAAAAAATTCTTTGTCAACTGCTTCACTGTTTCTCTGTTGCTGGAATTCAGAATAAAAGTGAAGTAATTTTGTTTTTAAAAACCTATCCATGTTATTATTTGGGGATTTCATGTGCAAGATGAAGCGTATCAGGTGATAAATGGACTACAGTGGTAAAAGGACATTGGTGAAACAAATCATGCAGTAAAAATCTTGAGATTGCATTTCCAGAAACTTCCAATGGGGAAAAATTATTTATTGAAGTTAGGTTTTTAATGACATTTGAGTAATGCCAGAACTGTCAAGATATTCCATTCTGATACTAAAACACTGACCTAAAAAAGGTGAAGGAAGGAGTATGAAGTACATGCGGTTTAAAAGTAAAAAGCAGCCAAACAGATTAAGGAGTATTTGTAAAGCCAGAGCAGTTTTGATAAATATTTGTTCAGTGTTGGCTCCCATTTGAAACTGGAAGTGTAAGGAAGCATTCAAGGATTTGAGTGAAGTTGGCAAGAAACAGAAAACTGCTTGGGCACTTTATTGAAATGTACAAAATTAGCAGGGATGATAAGGGCTGTAGCATTTGAGATTAACACTGACTCTGAAATGAGATCTTTTCTGTTCTGAGATACCAGTGTCTAACTGCATTGCTTGTGCACTTCTGTAGCAAAACCCTCTATTCCCTCAATGTCCTTGCATATTTTTAGGTGGTATAATGTTTCTGGGATTTTTTCTTGGTCTTTGGTGGGACTTCATGGGTTTCTTGAAATTATTTTGAGTGTAGTTGGTCAATAATTTTGTTTGTTGGTGGTTATTTTTTTTTCTCTGAGAGCTGTTTTCCCAGACTTTCTTGGTTTTAAAGGTGAAAAATTGATATAAATTTAAGCCTTAACATTCTAGCAGGAAAATTATGAATTTCAATTAAGAAAAAAACCCAAACTCATCCACCTAAACCTCACAACAACCCACACTCTACTATATTGAAAACAGGAATTCAGTTGTTACTTGCCCCAGTTTACATTTTTCAAATTCCTCGCATGAAATGCGTGGTTTCTCTGGATTGTTCCCTCCACTTTGTGACTTATTCAAACACAAAATCTTTCACATGTGCTGTCTAAATGTTTCCATTTGTAGGATGATAATGCTCAAATATATATTTGGTATTCATATATATATATAAATAATGTATTTTTGCATTTAGTCTTCAAATTCTTGTCAGACACCAAGACATTTCTGTCAAAACATTTGCTATTGCATTAAAAAATCAGTTGAGGCCAGATGAGCCACAGAAGCAGATAATTTTCAGGTTTTACTAATTGTGGATTCAGTGGTGGTTTTACTGCCACAATTTTCCATTACTGTGATGAAAGAGAATGACACAGTCTCCTTTTGTGTGTTTTTAGGTGACATACTTCAAATGTAAGCTACGCAAGAAGAAAGAAGTTAGGATGTCATATTTATTATTTTATGTTTCTATCTCTTTCACTAGTCCATGGTATTGTAATACTGCATGTACTTGATGATTTGTGTGTATTTATTCCTGACCACATGCTAGAAGAGCAGCATGTCCTTGATTTCTCCTTTTATTATGGATTTAAATTGTTCCAGTTTTCAACAATTCTGTAAAATTCTAAAAACCTAGTCACACTGTAAGCTGTGAAATGACATCTGGGAAAATTATTTTATACAAGGTATCTATATATATTCTTCATATACATATACATATTGATATATATCTATATATATACACTTCGTATATATAGTACTTCATTAGCAGTCAATGCATAATTTAATATGGAATTTGATAAGTACTGGTTTTAATATATCAAGATTGTTTTTGTGAGTTTAGAAATATATAGAGGAATCTATCTGTCTTCCTATAAACAAACCAGCCAAAGGTACTGACAGTGAAAGGAAGGGAAAATGTTGCTGTTATCTGATACACCATAGGTTATATTTATTTGGTTGTTGTCTTTATTAGGATTAATTTTGTTTGTCATTGGTCAAACATCAGAGGGAGGTTTCGGTGTTTTCACACTATTACTTAATAGCAGTCTAGGTTGGGAGTGAGTGGAAATTTAGCTCCTCACTAAGAATGGCCTCACCTTTTTATATGCTTGTCTAAGTCTTCAGCCTAATCTAAGGTAGTGTAGTTCAAGCATTAACCTGTCTCTAAGACTAGAGCTACAACCCAGTTCATGGAAGAGATGAGGTAGGAGCTGCTTTTCACTTGCCCACAGCTGCTTCATCTTTCAAATTCTCATTATTTCTGGCCAGGCATTAGTATTTATGGCCTATGTCTTTACTTATTTTTTTATTATTTTCTAAAACAGAGAAATTTTTTAGGCAATTCATGGATTAAATTCAGATCAGTTCCCTAGGCTTGCTCCCTGTCCATCTTCAGAGGACCTAATGCTATGAGGAAAGAAGGGAAAAGAGAGAGCAAATCTTTCTCTTTGATCACCAGCATGGATTTATTTCCTGTTTCTACTGGTTAATTTTTTTTGTGGACTGTGTTTTGTGTTTGTGACTAAAACTGTTGGTAACACACTGGTGTTGTGGCTATTGCTGAGCACCACTGGCACAGTGTCAAGGCTTCCAGGACCTCCCTGGTGAGTAGGGGTGGGCAGGAAGCTGGGAGGGGACATGGATGGGACAACTGCTCCCAATTGACTACAAGGATATTGTGTGCTGTGTTCATGCTCAGCAGAACATCCTGGAGGGACTGATGGGTTGGCTGGAGGGTGCCTGTTGCTTGGGACTGCTGGGCATCAGTCTGCTTGTGGGGGTTGGTTAGTGGTGGAAAACACCACTTGGTCCTTCTTCTTCTTCAGTTTCCTCTTTGCTGAATACACTGTGTTTATCAGGATCATACATTTCCTTGCTTTTCCTGTTCTTTCCCATGTCTCACCATTGTGGGAGGTGAGTGAGCAGGGGGTGTAAGATCAGTATCTGCTGCCTGGGGTTAAGCCACTACCGAGTGCTTAATCACTCAAACGTTTAATTCTGTATTTGCAATGATTTTATTCTGAGTATGGTCCCAGAAGATACCAATTATGGTTTGGAACTTTGACATTATTTAAGCATTCAGATTGGTATTTCTTCCCCTAAGCTGGATCTTGGGAAGCAATTGTACTGCCTTGTGATCAGGGGGGAGGGTGGTTGACTGGGAGAGCTGAGGGTGAAAGGGATTGGACAAACAATGCTTGAAAAAGTTGTGTTCATTTTTCAGTTTTAACTTTCAGTGGCATGATCTTTTTTTTAAAACAAATGAAAAATTTCTTAATTGATCCTTCTTAATGCAAGCATTATGCTGCAGCTAAATGCTTTGGTGACTTTATTTCATTACCAGCACCTAGTGGTATATAAGCCAGATGGGTGGGTTGATCCAGCTGGAAGGTTCACAGCTTTTCCAAGCTTTAAGTTAGTATTTTTTAGGAGAATATTTAGAGTTTTCACTTGGAGTAGTTTCACAACCACTTTCTCATATTCTATATGAATCATAAAATGATTTAGGATGAAAAAGATCTTTAAGACCTTTTTAAGAGTCCAACTTTTAACTCAGTCTTGCCAAATCCATCACTAAACTATGTCCTTAAATTCCACATCTATGTGTCCTTTAAATGCCTCTGGGGATGGTGACACAACATTTCCCTGGGCAGCTTATTCCAGTGCTTGAAAACCTTTTTGGTGAAGAAGTGTTTTTAATATCTAATCTAAACCTCCCTTGACACAACTTCAGGCCATTTTCTTTTGTCTTATCTCTTGGGAGAGTGGTAGTAGGTAGCATAAGGAAGCATGGCAAAAGGCAGAAAAATAGTTCTCTTTAATCAGGGATGTAGATGAAAACAGCATCTCAGTGTCCTGGACTGGAGTTGTTGAGTACTAAGCTACTTATGTCACTGGAAGAAACATCCTTTTGCATGTTAGGCTTTTTAATAAAGTGTCACAGATTTGTGGGTGTCTTTAGCTTCAGGAAATGATTGTAGGGTTCTTCCTTGCTCATTGCTGTACTTGTACAAGCTCCTGATGCTTTGTGCCAGTGCGGATGTAGCTGAGGGCTGAGCTGATGCAGATTCAGCAGAAATGAATGTTTTGTGATATTTTATCACAGAATCACCAGCTGTCTTTGCAAAAATAACCCTGCAGGAGTGTATGACTAAGGATTTGAGGAATGGGAGAGTATTACTGGACTGTTCTTTTCAGCATATCTGTGATGGCTTGCTGTAGCATTAGCTGAGACATTTTGTAAAATCCTGCTTTTAGCCATAGATCCATTTGCTGGGGGGAGTGAGAGATGACTGGGATGATCATAACTGTGTTTACTTCTGCATTTCTGGAAAGATCTGGTTACATTAGTTGAGTTTCTGAGAAGGGCACAGTGTTGTTCCATGTTTGATTCTTAGGGGCTGCTGTTAATTCTCCTCTGCACAGCCATAACTACTAGGAATGTTGATGGTCTGTTTGGGTGAGGACTGTAGCTATGCAATATTTTGTGAGCTGTTTTCCTTGCTCTTTTTAACTTTTCTTTCTTTGGATGCAGAATATCTAGAGGTGCCATACAGGAGGCTTACTTGGTGTGTGAAGTAATCCATCTGCTCTTTCCTCTGTTCTGACCTCTTCGTATTTCATCTCGTAGTGCCACTGTGTCTTTCAGCCTGTTAAATAGGAAATCAGGGGCTTAAAGTGGACATGATCCTCATCAATGTCATGCCTGAGTATTTTGGTGATTTAACTCAACAGATTGTTGAAAAAAAACTTAAAACAATATGTGTTTCTGTTCAAATTTCACAGTAGAGGATTTCTCATGATAGGTGAATGTTACAGCCGTTCAAGTCTGAAGGGAGCACAAGATGTGCTAGCACAGCACAGCAAAAATGGAGTGACAATCATTGTCTCACTTTTTGTACAAACTCTTTATGAGCCTTGTATTCACTATTCTAATTAGCTCCAGTTAATGTGCTCACAGAGGTGGTACTGGAGAGGATGAGAAGCAGATGAAATGTTTAGAGTTAAATTAAATGTAACTCAGAGTTCTGCCTGGTGCAATAAAAATGGTAGAAATTCAGCTAGACTTGGGTAATCCAGGTAAGAATCCTTATTGACTAGTTACTGAGCAGAACATGCATTGATATCTTTTTAGAGTTATTGGTTTGGAATGTTATCTTCTTGGAAGGCCATAAATAGTGACTCCAGTTTACCTTCAGATGTTAAAATAAAATACAAATTGTCACGGATGTTTAATAAGATCATCTGTCTTCCAGTTTGTAGTCATTGACTTCATAATAATCTTAAATACACTGGAGACTGAAGGACTAAAAAAAGTCTTTCTTTTTATCCCAGAAAGCATAAGCACAGAGATTACAGGTGCTCATTGAAAGTAGATCTTACACAGTAGAGGGCTCGGTATAATTTCTGCTGTCATATTCTGCTTGTAGGTAAAAAGAACATACTCTCATGGTACGTATAGAGCTGGCCCAATGAGACAGATCAGCCTGGTTGGAGCAGTTGATGAGGAAGTGGGGGATTACTTCCCTGAATTCCTTGATATGTTGGAAGAATCACCCTTCTTAAAAGTAAGGACAGAAGGGAATGGGCTGGGAGAAGGGGGACAGCATGCTTTGTAGTGCTGTTATAATAATAAAGTGAGAGTATGTGATACTTGTTTAGATAGTTGAGTGTTCCAATAAATGCTTTCATCATGAGAGATAAAGGCTGCTTTTAACAAGTTTTTTAAAGTCACTCACTTGAAAATTGTGGCTTGTATTTCCCATTAGTGTACACTGCCATGGGGAACACTTTCTAGTTTAAAATTAGAGAGTCGTAAAGACAGTGATGATGGTCCCATTATGTGGGTACGTCCAGGAGAACAGATGATCCCTGTGGCTGACATGCCAAAGTCACCTTTCAAAAGGAAGAGGTAAGTTGAATTATTCTACTTGGTAAATGTCTGGTTAGTAATTTTGTCTTTATAAATTCATTTTAGCCCAAACATTTTACTGTTTGATGTTATATGTTAATGTAAATTTCTGTAAATCTTCATCTCCAAAAACACTTTCTTGTTGTTTTGTTATGTAAGAATCTGGAATTTTTTGTTTTTATTTTCGCAGTCGGGCCAAATGAGGTGCTGGTCATTTTTGGACCTTTAGTAGAAATTTAATGTCAAAACTTAAGGAAAATGTGTGCATACATGCAATTACTGATATGTGCCATGAGACTGGAATTGATACCTCTGTTGTTACGTGTGAGTGGATGTTTTATGACCTCTGGGGACAAGGGCTTTTCTCTCACCTGAAGATAACAACTCCAACATTAAATGAAATCTTGAAGCTTTGCTCTGGTATTGGGTATAAGAACCAGCTGAGGATTAGGGACAGCCTCTGCAGAACTTGAGTATTTTATGTCATAAGGAATTGTCATGGGAGTTCTTTTCAGAATGTGAGCACAAAAAGGGAGCATACCAGAAGTGGAAGCAGAGGCAGGTGCCTCAGAAGGTGTCTTGAGACACTGTCCAGCCATGAAGGGGATGCAGTTAAAGCCAAAGAACATCTGGAGCTGAATTTGGCAAGGGATGTGAAGAGCAGCAGGGACTTCCACAGGCATATGGACAGTAGAAGAAAGACTAGGAAAATTCAAGACTTTTGCTGAATGGGGCAAAGGACACAGAAAAGGCTGAAATAGTGCTTTCTTTGCCTTTGTCTTTTCTAATGAGATTTACTTTCAGGAATGTTCTGTCTTGAAAATAGTGTCTGGAGCAAGGGCTACTTGCCTTCAGTGGAGGAAAATCAGGTTAAACTTACTAGACATGCAGGTTAGACAGACACAAGCCTGTGGGACCTGCTGGGATGGGTCACATCCCACAAGTGCAGTGAGAGCTGGCCTGTATCATTGCAAGGCCACTGCCTTTGAAAGTCCATGGCAGTTGGCAAAGGTTCCTGAGGGCTGGAGGAAAGCAGATGCCACTCCAGTGGTTTAGAAGGGTAAGAAGCAGAACCTGGGGAGCTGCAGTCAGTCTCACCTTCATCTGGGGAAAGTTGCCATTTCAAACATGAGCAGCAGAGTAGATTGAGGGACAGGGTTCTTCCCCTCTACTCATCACTGGTGAGACACATCTGCAGTATCATGCCCAGTTCTGGGCTCACCAGGCTTGGACAGACATGGCCATACTGGAGTATGTCTGGTGACCTGGGAGAACTGGGATCTACTCTTGAGAAAAGAATGCTCAGTGGGATCATATTATTAATATTTTTAAGCACTTCACAGAAGATTGTATAAAGGACTTACTTCAGCAGTGCCCAGTGACATGAGCAGAGAGAATGGACACAAACTGAATTACAAGAAAATTCCTTTAAAATAAGGGGAAAAAAAGTTTATTTTTTTGCGCAGATGAGCAGTCCTATTGGCTATGATGGAAATTAGATAATTCAGAGAAATTTCTATATCACTGTTACTGTTTTTCCGATGCAGAACTACCAATGAAATAAAAAACTTGCAGTACCTACCTCGAACCAGTGAACCCCGTGAAATGCTGTTTGAAGACCGGACCCGAGCCCATGCGGATCACATAGGACAAGGTTTTGAGCGACAGACCACAGCTGCTGTGGGAGTGTTGAAGGCTGTGCACTGTGGGGAGTGGTAGGTGTTGATTAACTTCACCTAGGTGTCTGAAGAGTCTTTGCCTGAATTGCCATTTCTAACTGGAAGGGAGTGCAGAATAGGTTAATCTAGGATTAAAGATTCAATGAGGACTTCATAGGTCCTGGATGAGCAGGAGATGTTTGTCTGCCCACTTTAGATTGCATGTGGTTTTGCTGTGTGGTTGAAACCAGAAAGGTACCTTGCTGTGACAGTCCAATAGCTATAATTGAATTGCTGTTATTGAGGTCATGTTAGATGTAAAAACACCTCACACTTCATTTTGCTTGAAGTGGAGACTGAGCTGTTACTGCAGCAGAGGTGCACATGGAGACCTTCTGGCAGTTCTTTGTGTTGTCTGGAGATGAGCAGAATTCTTATGCTTCTGCTTCCCAAGTCATGACTCTTATAAATTTGATTTATTT
>VYXF01001502.1:448656-466861 GCA_013397295.1 Polioptila caerulea
TTTTTTTTTTTTTTTTTTTTCCTGGTATCTGTCTTTGGAATTCCTGTGTGAGATTCAGGAAATGAAATGTGCCTCCTTTGCAGCTTGTTTACATGTTAACCAGATAAAAAGCCCATAACCATATGGGCTTCCTGGTCCTGATTTAAGAGGCATTTTTCAACATCTTCAGACCGTGGAGAATGACATTAGTTTTGGAGGTTACCTTTGCATATGTAAACACTTCAAATACCTTTTTCTCTGTGTCTGTCTAGAAATTAGAAGATTGAATTCCCTTTGGATAAAATGATGTGAATTTGTGTTACAGTGCATGATTTCATTGACATAGTGGAATAATTGTCATTGGGGAAGAACTGGATTTTTCAGATGATAATGTGTTTGTCTCTTGGGCTCTGAGGTTTTCAATTTCCTTCCTCTTCAGGTGGATGACAGTGGGAGCTTTCAACTTCCTGCTTCGTCTGTGCTGTGGTGAATTAAGACTGAGCAGTAGTAGCATGAAAGAGCTGAGATAACTGTGTAGATCTGAGTATTTTAAATTACATTTTGCACATTTGAGAGAGGGACTTGCAAAGGAAGTCAAGAAACCAAACAAAACCCCACTCCCCGAACTTGGATGTTTGTGGAGATTGAGAAGTTGAATTGATTGTAATTAAAGTGTCTGGGAGCTTCCCATTCTTATCCTATAGCTTTATAGCATACTTGAAAGTCCTTCAGTTTGGGGAATAAAAAAGAAATATCAGTATTTTATTTCAGTGTAAAGACTGAAAATGTGTCTTTTAATTCAGAATTAAAAATTTGTGATGTATGGAGAGGAATAAAATACACAACACAAGTAACACAATAAAAGTTATGTGTTTCAGCCTTGCTTTGGCCTAAGTTATAATTCCTGCTTTCCCTTTCCACTTTTGTGTAATTTTGAAAAGCCACTTCAGTGTACTTATATGATGAGTACTTATCAGGGCTTATGATAATGAAGCATCATTGATTAATGTAGTACATTCAAATTATTTCAGGTATTAGTTTTGCCATAATTTGAAATCTGTGGGTGGATTTATTTTAAAGGCGACAACACGAATGGAAGTTTTGAAAAATACCGTTTTTATTTTTGATCAGTTTTGTTTTGTTTCTTTTTTTTTAATTTGTTTGAGTAGTTGAACAAGCCTGAAAAGCTGGAGATATCCTGTGGTGATAAAGGCACTATGGTAGTAGAAGTGCCCATGTTCTTGAGATGAGATGCTATATATAAAAATAATGTTTTCTGTGAGGAGAAAAAACAATTCCTGGGCTGTCTGAACTAAATCCGTAAAAATGGATTGAGTGTGCAAAAAAAAGCTTTATAAGTTGCTGTAGATTTAAAGAAAATAGGATTTGTTTCCTTGTTGATAGGGATGAATGTTCATGCTAGGTAGGATAAATGGTGTCTTTCAGAACAGACAGGAACAGAACTGTTGAAAATCAAACAGCAGGTTATGGTGCTAGAGGACAGACAAGGAAACTAAACATAGTATTTCGAAGAAGAAGAAAGGTATTTGTCCTTTACCAAGTGTGACAGGATCTTGATTTGAGCTATTTTGTAAAATTACTTTATTGTGATCTTTTTATTGCTTTGACTATTTGTAGTTTACAGAAGAACTCTATTACTAGCAAACATTTTAAGGTTTAAACTAAAATCTGATAAATGCAGGTGTGATCATGCTGATTACTTAATGCTGTTTTCATAGGTGATTCCAAGTGAGCTTCAGAATTTATGAAGTGCCAGTGAAATTTTAAATTTAAGAAATTTGTAAGATTTTTATGTAGGAAATTTGGATGGGTTTTTCCAGGGACAGCAAAGGGCACTTATTAGTGTTGTTGGCAAAATGAAACCTGTGCTTGAGCAAGCAGCTTTCAAGTTTGTGTTATAGAGACTGAAGTTGTGCTTCTCTCTATGATCATAGGAATTGCTTATATATTTCCAGTCTTTATGCATTAGGCCAGAAATATTAATGGTAGAACCTCTAGGTTTGAATTTTTTTTGAAAAGTCACAGTAAAAGGAATCCAAGGCCTTTGAAGAATGAGGTTAAGGGGAAAAAATACTGCCAATCTAGCAGTTCCCTGGTAGAGGCTTAAATGGGTTTTTCTGGCGTTATCTTGTTTTGTTTTCATTTAATGTCTTTTTGGACATTAACTGAACTTCTGTGCTACAATTTTGCTTGGGGGTAGGTACATGATACCTAAGTTAAAGGTTTTGCAAAATATTAATAATAATTATTAATTATTTTTATAGCTCAAAGTTGTACTAAAGATAAAATCTGCAAATGCAGAATTTTAAATTATCTGATGGTATTTTTTCTCAGTTGTTAGCAAAAAGAATGTTGTGTTGTGTGACAGAATTGCAGCACAGAGCTGGTGATCCATCCTCCTGAACAGATATATATGGACTGAGACTAGGAATGTCAATGCATAAACCAGAATAGACACTGCTGGGAAAACAAATTGGTTTGGATTGAAGTTCTCTAAGTGTACGAAATATTCTTTCAATTGGTTTCAAGTCTTAACTTCATTTACAAATACTGGGGACTCCAAATGCAAATTTGTATTTTAAAATAAATACCTGCATTATAAAAGGTAGATTAATATAGTTAATGTTTGTAACACCAGTGTTTAGAAGTGTTTCTGAAGCTTCTTGCTTTCAGTGTTTAAAATCCTCTTTGGGAGAATATTGATATATAGAGACACACTTTAATCTTTGTAAAACTGAAAGTAAAATATGTGGTCTGAAAATTCTCCCTAGCATACTTTCAGTAGTTGATCTGGGATTTTTTTTTTTTTTTTTTTTTTTTTTTTTTTTTTTTTTTTCTGAAAATAACCTCAGACTGGATATTTTTTGCTTTATTGAGGTCATGACCTAAATAAAATAAACATGTCTGCTATGTTTAAAAAGCCTGAATGAACTGTACACCATTGCCTACTTCCTAGAACAGTAATAACAGGACGTATAGACATATATATCTTTGTATAAAAATAGGTGATCATCTTTTAAAAAATCTCTTAGATTCTGAAATGTTTCAGCTCTGCTGCATCAGCTGCTGCCCGGGCCCCCTCTGTCTGAGCTGTGCCTGTTTCTGGAGGGCTGCAGTGGGCTGAGGGCTGTACCCGGGGCAGCAGCCATGGCTCCTCCCTCCAGGGCACTCTGGAGGAGGAGGGAAGGCAGTCTTTACCAGCCTCTTCCTGCCTGAGAAACTGTGCTTGCAAAACTGCTCCAGTGTGAGCTTCATCCTTTATGAATGAAATGTTCGTATTGTCACATTTAAATTCTAAAAAATCCTTCTAAAATGCAAACATCCCTCAAAAGCAAGTATGTGGAGTGCTTTTTTAATGCATGTTTTCAGTGAGGAACAGAGTTTGGCCTTTAGATCAGAAAGTTACAGGGATTGTAGGTGCTTTTGCCTTTTGTGAGCTGATTCTAGATGATGTCTCCAGAGGAACTGTAGAAATGTGCATTTCTTTGGGAGAGATGCTTTGGAACTAGAGATGTTTCTCCTAACAATTTGAATATGGAGGCAAAGCCTAATTCAGACTTTGCTCTTGGGTAGCTCTCTCTAGTGAGCATAAGTAGGGATGCATTTTTAAGGGATGTTTTGTGGAGGATGCCAGTATTGGCTGATTACTGGCATTGTGGCAGCTTAATGTAGGTTCAGCTTTTACTCCTAACTCTGAGCAAGGTGTTTGAGGCTGAGATGCTGAGCAGTGGTTGCCACAGTGCTCCCAGTCAGACTGCTGCCTGCTCAGGTAGCTGATGGGTGCATTGCGTTGGAGTGCTGACAGGGTAAGCCCAGTGTCCCTGTGACACCTCTGTCAGCATCTGGGCAAGAGGCCAGTTAAAAACAGAAATGAGAATTAGTGTGTTTTGTTGGCCTTTTATTGCTGCCTTTACTTCCGCTTACAAAGAAATTGTAGTTAATTTGGTTAACTAGTTTAATGAGGTTGTGTTTTAGAATTAACCATTTTGGTCAATTTTTTTCTTAAAAATACGGGTTATGGTAGAGTTGTTGAGTTTAAGTTAAAAAAATTGCTTTATCCTTGCTTGTAGCCTTTTTGTTATTTTCTGCAGCATGGTGGTTTCAGCCTCTGACTGTGCACTTCTTACCTTCTGTAGGTCTGAGCAGCCTCGTATAACCAAAGATGTAATTTGTTTTCATGCTGAGGACTTCTTGGAGGTAGTTCAGCGAATGCAGTTAGATTTGCATGAGCCTCCACTCTCACAGGTAAGCACATTAAGAACTGATGGTCTCTGTCCTCTGAGTACTACGTCAGAGTTTTCAGCTTTCCCCCACCTTTTCCCTACAGTGTGTCCAGTGGGTTGATGATGCAAAACTTAATCAGCTGCGAAGGGAAGGCATTCGATACGCCAGGATCCAGTTATTCGATAATGACATTTATTTCATCCCGAGGAATGTTGTGCACCAGTTCAAAACAGTGTCAGCTGTGTGTAGTTTGGCTTGGCACATCCGGCTCAAGCTCTACCATTCAGAGGAAGAACTCTCTCAAAACACAAGTACTGTGGAAGCAGAGACCTCTGCAGACCCCAAGTCTTCTGTTGTTGGACTTCAGGCTGACAGAATTTGTACCGTGAGCAAAGATTCCTCCGAGGACACCAAATGTCCAGATGCTCTGCAGGCCAAGTACCCGCAGCAGGAATTATTGCCGATAAAACACGAACCTCTCGCATCTCTGCGAGTAAAAGAAGAACCCATGAATGTTGACCTTGCTGAAAAGACAGTGACACCTAATGACGTCAGGGGACAGAACGTTCAGGCTAGGCTGGATCATGTTGAGTTGACATCACTAAAGTTGGAAATGGATTCTAAATTTGAACCTGGCAACAAGGACTTAAAAGGCAAGTTGTGCTCTGGAGGTCACATACATCCAGATGATACAAGACAACCTAGCTCATCATATCCAAAATTGCATGGACAAAGAGAGGATGATTTTTTGTGCTAAATTTGTATATATGGTTTTAAATTTCTTTTTAAACTTAATGATGTAATAATGTAAAGATCATAAATTGTGAGGCAAGTTTGTGACTTGTCTTCACATCTGTTACAGAAAATAGTTATGTAGCTTTGTAACATTCCTCAGTGCCTGTCCATAACTGTGAAGTATCAAAGCACTTAGGGCCAGATGCACTGTAAACACTGCAGGTTTAACATAAAGAAGTCTTTAAATAATCTTGAGTTGTAGGTTTTAGAGTAGAGCTGACATTTAACATATATATTTTTTGTAAGATGAGCCAGAATTCTTTTCGACAATTCCAGGCTTTTCCATAGAGCTTATTTATACCAATTTTTTCATTTTAAACGTGTCAGCACTGTAGTGTAAATATCTTTTTTAAGAATCTTTTTAGTGTGATTTATACTGAAATGTGAGCCGCTTAATAAAGGTTCATAATACCAGATTGGTTTTATTTTTGGGTCTGCAAAAAATAATTCAGTTCAACTGCCTCTCTTAGTGGTTATGTTTCTACCTGCCACTAATGCATAGTGTGCCCTTACGCCTTGAGGGTGAGGAGCTGTAGCAAACTGAGGTAGAGCTGAGGCATCTTTGTAAGTGCAGATTAGTCAGAAGGCAGAATCAGTCCTCCCTTCACACGATTCCTTACGGGTGCTCGTTCCAGGCACTCCCCAAACTCCTGCTGTCAGACCTTCATGTGGAACAGGGAGACAAAACTGTCTGTCTGTGGGGCAGCTGGGCATGCACTGGGCTCCAGGAGCCCTACAAGTACCTGCCTGCATCTGTCTACATGAGCTGGTGCAAGGGAGCAAACTCTCCCTCCTGGGCGTTGTCTCTTGGCCCTGCTCGGGACACAGTTCAGGCAGCTCCATTCCACGTAAAAAAAAAAGAAAAACAAACACAACAAAAAACCAAAAAACCAACAAACCTACAAAACAAGCCAAAAAAGCAACCACTCCCTCAAATCTGATATCTGACTACAATTAAAAGAATATTTAGGTGGTTACTTACCAAGCTGAAAAGGCCTCATCTTTGACAGTGACCCATAATTCAGAGACATACCTGGATTTGGATTGCTCCCTGTGCTGATAGTGCCTGGCAATAAGGACTTGGCAGTCTGTGTAGTGGGAAGGTTCCTCATGAGTCACACTTTGGAAGCAGGAGGTGTTCATTAAGAAAATAACAGCAGTGTCCAAGTTAACTGTTCTCTTTTCCCATCTATGGAACACTTGGATTCTTTTAAGTTGTGTTCTGAGGGAAGAGAATTTCAAGGCTAGCTAGCATCTGATCTGCTAACTCTGTCATTTAATTTATTTGTTCTCTGTGTAGTGTACTCCTGTGTATTCAAACACAGCTGTCTGATACATCTCTTGGGTAGCTGCACTCAGCAGTAAACTGCCCTACAGCCTGTCCTTCAGCTAAATATGAAAAACTTCTGATCCAAGGCCTATTATTTCCAAAGCCCTCTGTATCTCTGATTCTTGTTAGGATTTTTATGTATAACATTTTTGAAAGTTGTACATCTTCAAGTACCCAGTTTATAAACTTTGATGCACTTAGTGGTCACTTTGGCTTCATTTGTAGCAATAGAACAATGTGTTTTTCAGGTGATGTCCAGTTCAACTACCTGAGGTCCTTCTGTTGTAAATTTTTTTCATTATGGGTGGTTAAAATTTAAAATGCTACTGAATACTCACAGGTGGCACTAAAATCAACTATTTCTTTGATGAGTGCCCTGATTGGTTTAATCCAAAATAGGTCTATCAAGGAATTATTAATTAAATCAATATCTGAATTGCTAAAGATTACTCCTACATAGCCATAATTATGTATTAGAGAAGCAATAGAAACGTGAGTCTCTTGGATGTGGCTAATACGTCCTTAAGTCTTGCTACTGTTTTCTTTAATGCTGGCTAAGAGATTACTACCAGTTTTTCAGCCTCAGGGATCTTGCTTTCCCCTTTGCCATGAGCAAATGATTCATGTGTGATGTGCTAAGTTATTGCTCTAGCAGATTCTGATCTGAAAAAAATTAATTAGTTCATGTAAGAATTGGAGCCTTCCTTATGGCAGGAATGCGGTCTCAACTCCCTTTATTGTTTTCTGGATTTTCTGGAAATAATGCTTCCACCTCTACACTCTGGCTTCATGAACATCCATGTACTTGGCCTTCCATTCCTGTTCTCTGTGCTGCCCATGGGAGAACAGCAACAGAGCAGAGCTGCAGGTTGTAGTTTGCACCAAGCACACAGCTCTGCACGTGGGATAGATGAGGGCTCCAGCTTTAGCAAAACCAGCCTTGCCAGATACTGCTTTTCAAAATAAAAGCCACACAAAACAAACTCTCCAAACTATTTAGTTGACTCAGAATAACAATCTTACCAGTGAGAGCTGGTCATGCATATGCCAACCGTTTGTTCGGGTTCAAGTAATTTTTGGTAAGCTGTCAGATTTTAGTGAAGTGTGGACATGGAGCCCCCAGGACAGCTGCCAACTTTCTGCAGCATAGGCCCTGTCCAGACAGAAATAATACATCTTTGAAAATGATCAGCAAATACAGCTTTACACTTATGAGTGGAACTTGGTTTCCTTTTGGAGACCTGCTCAGTGATCTCAGCTGATGTGGTCTGCTCAGGTATCTTTTTCCTGAGATTTTGCTTCTGAAGTGCACACATCTTCAGCCCATTCATTTTTCTTACCACTTCCAGAATGCTAAGAGATTTTTTCAAAGTGGCAGGTTTTTTTGCAGTTTTCATGTATTTGTTTGGTTTTTTGAGACAGACTAGATTCTCGCTTTAGGCAGAATTCCTTGCAGACAGAATTTGAACCATATTGGGATTATCAATGGCTACCAGACCTCCCTTTGCATTTACAGATGTACCTAGTCTGGGCTGACTGGCTCCATTAGTGTTTACTTTTTACTTGCTTTTTAAAGAAAAGATTTAAAAGAAGTGTTGTCCTCTCCCTGTGGTATGTTCATTTTAAGGAGGTTGTCCTTTGAGAGGGGAGTACTTTTTCTGAGAATTTCACCTCCCAAATTGTTCATGCATCTGACAAAGGCCTTGCTTCAGTGCTGTGCTATAACCTTTATTCCTGCTGCATACAACTTCATCTTCAGACTTTTGCTTCAGCAATAAATCTTTCATATTTTCTGCTGTACTGAAATTAGTCCTTAGTTATTACTTTTCCCCCTTCTCTGGATTTTGGTGGTCTATAAATCTTTGTTATTTTGGCTGAGATCTCCAGTGTTTTGGTTGTCTCTCTTGGCCCTTGTTCTTGTGCAGATTGGAGAGAGCTGCCCGAGGTCATTGGTGTTGTTCCTATCTCCCTGCACGTGCAGTGGTGTTCCAGTTAATAACATGATGTGCAGAAAATTAGATGTTTTCCTAGATCCTGGTACATGTTTTTTGGGTAGCAAAGAATTGCATTGTTACAGTTGCTAAAAGAGCTTTCAAGGGAGTAGCTACTTTTTTTTTTCTTTTAATATCACCGTATCTTTTGCATTTCACTGGCAACTGACTTCATGTGTTGCATACCAGTGTTACTCAGTGTTGTGTCACCCCCAGCCCTCCAAATGCCTGAAAACTGACTCTGAAAGAACATTTTCGTTACAGGTACTGCTGGCATGCAGATTTTCCCTTCCTTGTTACTATAGTGAATATTTCAATACTTCTTTAACTGAAAAATTAATTCTATCTAGTGTTAGAAATAAAGTATTATTTTAGAGGGTGAGGATTTAATTCTTCATCTGTGAAAGAATTCCTTGGCGATAAATAAAGTTGATTTTTCAGTGGATATACATGTGCACAGTAAATAAGTTGGAATTGCAAAAGATGTAGGAAATGGAAATCTGAAATAGTAGAATGCTGTGAAAGAGATCCGAACATTACAGATTTGGAAAATGGAGTAAGTCTTCCAAGAAACACAAGACTGGTATTCATTTATCAAGATGACTGTTTTCTAATATCTGCATGCAAATAAGATGCTGAATTGACCAAAATAAATCCATGACTTTTCCTTGTTCTTTGACAAAATGAACTGTTGTGAGATAGTACACTGCCACGTGACCCTGCTAGGCTGAAAGCTGTACTGGTTGTGATCAAGAGATCAAAGAATTCCTCAAGCTTCTCAAGTGTCATTTTATTTATTTTCTTGTAGTGGTCAGGTACGTAGAGAGCCTTGTGTTTAGGCAGCGCAGTGCCTGTACCTTACCAGGATGTATCCAAGCTGGAAATGGAAAGGACAAATTTTCACTGCTTTGTGCTTTGCTGTGAATTACTGTCAAGAATGTTTGGTTTGATTATGAGTCACTGTGTTCAGCTGATGTTCTGTTATTTTCTTAAACAGATGAAATGCACTTTAAAATTGTATAGAAGTTACTGATATTTTGTGCAGATCCCACTGAGTTTGCAGCATATGTGGGAATATTTGGGGAACTGATTCCCATCAGTCACTCATTTCATTTTTCTTAAAAATGCGAGTTATTTTGTGTTCTGTTCAGAAGCAGTGATGAACTTCACAATATTTAGGTTGCTGTTTCTGTTGGAATCATCAGGGATACTGACGTTGCAAATTTAGTGTATTATATTCTAACCACTGTTTTTCTCTGTGCTTTGATGCTGATATGATCTCTGCTTTGAAGCCGTGCTGTACTTGAGTGCCAGCTAAACATTGATCTTCTCTTGTTCTGGTCATGCTGATAGATGAGCCTACTGATGAGGGCGTTAGTCCTAAATAGTCCTTTAATATTTGGTGTACAGTTATCTGATACAAACATTGATTAAAACAGCAGTTTAAACTTCTATTTTTATCAAGTTTGATTTTTCAATAGCTATTTTGATACTATGTTTTATCATTTAATTTGCCATCCCCTGGAATGATGGTGCCATGTTGGGTGCAGCTCAGGCCTGTGTTCTAAGGACTGTGCTCTTTATGGGAGCTTTTTTTGGGTTGTGTTGAGACAAAGTGGGGCAGTTAGCAGAGAAAGCTGTTCCTGGTGTCTGGAGATTAAAATCTTCAGAATTAGAGCTGTGTGTGGGAGACTGTGTAACATAAGGCTGTTAAATCTTTATCCTTAGCACGCAGGAGTAACACTCAGGTACTTGCCAATGTGAACTGAAGCAATTGAGAGTTTCAGTTAATCATAGAAACGGAATTTTTAGAATAATAAACATCTTTAAGTGGTGATTTTTTTATGAACTTCAGAAGGAACACTGAGATAAAAAATAAGGCTGATGAACTAAGATCACATTCTCATTGCTTTCTTGTTTCTTGCTCTTATGCTGTTGTTCTGCACTTTAGGGAGGCTTTTCTTGTATTTGTCTGCTTGGGATGTTGGCTTTGTTAGGAAAGGCAGATCAGAGGGAATGGTGTCACTGAGTTGCAGATTTTCCTATTCTTTATTCTACTTGAGGACAAGTCCAAGGAGAAAATGCAGAATTTATATTGAAGATATAAATTCTCCAGTGGTCCAGCTGCAGAGATTCCTTAAGTTGCCTTAGTTCTCAAAGCCTGATGCTTTTCAGCAGCAAGTTGATAGCCAGGCCCATTCAGGTCTACAAGGCTCATATGGGAGTTGAACTCCATCAAAACCTTAAAAACCAGGAAAGTCAGAGTGAATAGGTGCAAATGTTCTTTTCACAACTCAGCATAGTTGTTTTTACTGCAATCCTAATTAAAAAGCATGATATGTTACATGACAGTGCTATGTTTTCCATGCTAGTAAATTCAAACAACTTATTTCTGAGGATGCAATTATTCAGGGGCTTTATTACTGAAGAGCCATGTTATTTTTCCCCAAAATTATATTGATGTTAAAATAGGGAACACCTGTTGTAAGTTTCTGGAAGTCTCATAATTTTCAATTCCACTTTGTATCACCCAGCTTTTTACACTGTGGAAATGTGAAAATTTTCATGAGGTTAGGCAAACATTTTGCTTCTGTACTCTGATGCAGATGTGTCAGAAAATGATAGTGGTAGTACCGCTCTCAGACAGTAGTGTGCCCCTGTCCTGTGCTAGTTCAGGCTTTGATGTTGCCCTCTGGACCTGGCAGTACATTTTCTGTGTGTCTGCACATGTTCTCAGAGCATTCAGGTTAATCTTTGTTATAGGTGGGGATGTACATGTCACATAACTGCATTTTCAACTATGAAAAGAACACAAAACTGGATACTGTCCTAAAATGGTGACAAATCAAGAAAAGCAATATGAATTGGTGATTTAAAATTTTAGTTTCATGACCTTTCACATGTGTGTGTTAAGTATTTGCTATAATCAGACAAAAGCAGATACTTGCCTGCAATGTATGCGGGAGTGTTCAAACTTCTGTAAGTGATGGAAAGAGAGAAATCAAGTGGAATGTATCTCTCCATGTCCAATATATATCATCAGTACAGAGAAATACTTCCAGTTGGTTTGAACAAGCTTTTGAATTGCAGTTTAAAACAAAGCTCCTGAAGGCCAAGATCTCTCCTTTGCTCCCCATCAGCTGCTGCAGGGAGCTGAGACAACATCCCTGTGCCTTTTTATCGCAAATCAGTGTGAGCCATCTCAGCATGGAGCTCTCCTTTTCCCTACCACCTTCAGCAAATTTGCTTTTTACTCATTTTATCCTGTTACTGAAGATCAGTTGGTCAGTTGGTAAATTTAGGAAAAGGAGCTTTGGTTCCACTTCCAAGCTGTGGTCAGCACCTTTGAGAACAGTGTAATTATGAACAGATGTAATTAATTCCTGCAGCAGTTTCTGGAAAGGTCACAGTGGGCTGTAGTGTACTTTGTATCATAAATCCTTAGGAGTGAAGTTCTGACAAGGCAGAGAAGCAACACAGTGTACAAAGATCTGTTCAGGTCAGTTAAATATTCAAAATTCTCAAAAGGGATATGCTTTTGTCCAAGTTTCCCTGTAAGGACAAGGAACTTGGAAAGTTGAGCACTTCTATCTGGCTGTGTGTGACTTCTGTATGACACTTACAAGAAGCATTTGCTTCAGCTTTCCAAATAATTTATTTCAAGGTTTGTAAACCTTTAAAGGAAAAAAAAAGCCAAACTCACAATCAAAACTGAAATTGCTGATCTTTTTCTGTTGAATTCGAGGCAACAATTAAAAGGAGATTTGTAAGGACTGTGTGTGATTCTAGTTAATTAGAGATGCCAAACTTTCAGATAATTGTTACATCTGTGGAAGAGAAGGGGTTTATTAAGGAGGCAGAGTTACCATTCATGGCCTATCTTGCTAATAATACACCAAGTTCCAATGAAGCCAGTTCTCATTCTTCCATCTTTTGTTTTATGTCATAACAATCAATTACCATCATCAGCTTGGCTGAGAAAAGCTGCTCTACTCTCCTGAGCAGCATGGGGGTGTTCTGGCATCCGCTGAACAAGGGGGGTTGGAATTTTATTCTTCCAGAATCATCAAATGGGAAAGGACTATGGGTGTTATTTTATGCTTGGTCACGCCTACCACAGGTAAGTGTGTGTATGTGCAGATAAAATCGTCTTGTCTGAGGTGCTTGAATGCTTGTTACACACTTGTATCACTGCTTGTTAAGTGGGTCATCAGAGTTTTCCTGAATTGGAGGTAGGCCTTTGGATAGACTTCATGAATGTTGAAAGCAGCCCTAACACGTGCACGGGGTCTCGACTGCCTGCCGTGGAGTGGGGTCCCATCCCAGCTGCAGAACAGAACCAGGTGGGGGCTGCAGGGGGGCCCTGTTCTCGCTGCAGGCGCTCACAGCTCCCCCCACAGCTCCCCCTGATCACAGGAGCCGGGTGGGCTTGGAAAATCACTCAAGACTGAAGGAAGTTCTCCACAGGAGCCTCACATGAATGGGCAAAGGTGTCAGACACAGAGCACAGTCCTTCCATTAAGTGTTTTTCAGAACTACACAATGCATAGATAACCCTAAAAGGAACTGTTCATGCTGGGCACCCCCCAAAAATTATCTGATGTGAAGATCTCGGGGCTGGGTGCCTGTGTTTATTTAGTAAAAGCTGATGTGTTGTTATAATAAAGGGTTTATAAATATTTTACATCTTTTTAACAACAGCTACGTTTAGAATGCTTTTGTCTTTTACTGGCTTCTCCTTTAGCACGGTAGGACAGTCAACCACTCTGAAATACTTAAATTCATTTTAAAGATCATTTGTTACCTGGTATTCTGAATTGAGATTCATTGCCTTAGAATGGAACATGTTTTCTTTATAGATAAAGCTCTTTCAGCAGTGTCCCACAATATGGGTCCTCTGTATTTTTACCCACATCTGTGTGATGAAACAGCAAAGACTTTGGGAAGAGTAAATCCAAACACTTTGGGAAGACTTCTTTTTCCACAGAGAAGTATAGTTGAATGCACATTATAAAAATTTCATTAGTGAGACTCTTTGGTCTAGGTATGTCCTGTTACCCTAGACTGTTTTTCATTCACTTGACATTCTTCTGTCTCCAGGAACTGTCAATGGGTCAGTACCTTCAGCATGCATGTTAAAAATGTCCCAGATAACTGCTACATTTGAATTTGGTGGTACTGTATCTCCTGAAAGAGCACTTCACTCCACAAAATACACTTGTAGTTCCAGTTCCTTCCTGAAGTCCTATTCACTTGTTACCTGAAAAATGATATTTCATTGCATCTGAGTTTACCAGTGCTCCATGAAGCCAGGGCTTCGCCCCTAAAGATTTCATATCCTTGGGTATTAAAATCTGTCAGGTACCACTTTGGGCAGGTACAAATGCAGTACTGAACTCACTCTGTATTTTCAGTCTCTTGCAACACTGGTGATTTCTCACTTGGAAAGGAATCACCATTGTCTCCCTCTCCTCTGGATGTCGGGACTGCTGGCACAGCTCAGCTACCAACGGTGTTCCCTAAGGTTAACATACTGGTTATGGGCTGGTTCAGCAGCTTACACAGCAGTGCTTATTTTTAGACTGGTAATGGAATCTCATTGTCCAAAAAAAAAAAGGTGTATTATTTTATTCCTTTTCTTGCTTTTATTTGGCTACTGTCAATTCTTACTGATTTTTAAAGCAAATTTAGCTCCTTAAGGAAATTACTGTTAACTGGTTATTTCTTGACTTACAGTGTAAGTAGCACAAAATGTTAGTCCTCTTTCCTCAATGTGCTGAATACTCTGGGTAGTAGAACATTTGGGGTTTCTTTGACAAGGTCTTCTACCTGCACATGAAGAACCTGTATCTTATTCCATGTAAAAAATAACAGTAATCATATTAGAACAGCTTATGTTGAACAAATACTTTTATTTACAAGAGCATATGTGAGTTTTAAAATAAAAAAATGAAGTCTACTTTTAGTCTTCAGCCTGCTTTAGCTTAAGTCTCCAGCTTGACTCATTTGGCTTTCTAGTTTGAAGATCAAATTTGTGGCAAAAGGGTAATCTAGTAATTTGGTGCCAGTCTTGGCACCGGCAGCCACCTGGCATAGCTCAGTCTCTTCGTACATAGAAGATATTGTATCCCAGTTCCACCATGCCGCCAATCAGCAGGGCCCAGAGCGGGATGAACACGTAGGCCAGCTTCATGGTGGTGAATCGCTGCAGCTTCGCACACAGGGCGAGGCAGAAGGCCAATTTCAGCAGCATTGCAATGAGGTACCAGACTTTCTTCTTCATGTTCTGGGAGCCATTGCGAGGGTCAAAGCCGGACTTGCACCGTCCAGCCATTTTTACAATTAGCATAACTAGAAGGATTGTATCAAATATCCACACCGGAATAAAAATGAGGAACCAGTTCCACGGTGCTTTCTCATCCAACTTCAGCACCAGCATGATCAGGAAGAGTAACGTGAAAAGCCATGTCAGCAGCACTCTTTGCGCCAGGGACATTCTCATTTAAACAGCTTTGAGAGGAAGTCCTTTGCTGGCAGCAACAACCTAACAAAACAGAAGGGGGAGGCAAGGCATCAGAAGATGGCACTACACCACCATCAGGCATATTCCATAAAGGAGACCAAGTCCTTGCTCTTGCTTTCCCACTCCTAACCTCACCCACATACTCCTTCCTAGCACTCTCACAACTACCATGCTCAGCTGAACAGTGTTTGTTCCAGCCTGCCGTCCCCTTGGAGTGCCTTCAGTCAGCTGTGCACCTGCCTCAATCTAAATTTGTTCTGTGAAACAAACTGTGCTTTAATCCTAAACAAGCTGTCAGACTCATTTAGAGATTTTTGAATGCTAAGAATATGTTTAGATGCATTTTCCACCAGTACTGAGGCACTCATAGCTAGCACGTGAAACAAAACATAACAATTCTCTGTAACAAAATAACCAAGGTAAAACGTGAACCAGCACAAAGGAGCACAAAACCCCCCGGAGAGATCCTGCAGTTTGCAGAGCTGCAGCTGAAGTGACCTGGGCTCAAACAGCCCGTGAGCACTGCCCAGCCTTCTGTCAGGCAGCAATCTTGAAATTACTAAAAGCTACAGGTAACGTTTGCCTTTTGGCAGGTATCTCAAGTATTCAGACACTGGCTGACAGGTTTATTGGCTGGGTAGGATATTTAAATTTCTCTGCAGTCATGACAAAAGAAAAACAAGACAAATGCATCTGCCACTACAGTCATGAAAGTTAAGTTTTTATATTCCTAACTGGAAAGTTTTTACCACTGCATCTGCCAAAAGTCTTTCACTACAACTGCAAAAAACAGATGTGTGAAGGACTGTGATCTTCCTCTAGATTTTGTGCTACAAAAATGAATAATTTTTACCAGTGAAATGGTGCTGAAATAAGTATTTTAATTATTTTTAAAAATTGAGTTAAAATTTGTAATAATTCCCTTTAGAATTTTTTAAAATTTTAAAATTTTAAATTAATCTAATAAATTAAAAAAATTAGACTTCTTAATAATTCCCTTTAATTTGTTTTCACCTGAAATAAGAAAATGAGCTTTGATTTGTTCCAGACTACCAAAACATTTGAATTACTGGAAGTGGGATGTTGTGTTCTGAAGCATCCAATCCTCAGCACCAGATGCTGAGGGAAGGACAAGAGCAGCTTCCCCTCTGTGCCCCCAGGGCCCAGGAGCTGCTGCTGCTCCCTCAGTGTAGTTACCAACGCACACAACATCACCTGATTGTGGCTGAACTCACCCAACATGCAGAAATCTACTGCCACCTTCTTCTTTTCAACTGGGATAGTTTTTGGGCAGATGAAGAAGTTGAACAAATTCTGTGCTCAGGTAAGATTTGCTAGTGGAAGGAGGGAAGTAAAGGTTGTCTCAGGGGGTTATGAGATGACCTGCTACCTTATAGTGAGGGGATAACAATTTTATACATCGCTAAAATCATCCTACAGTTTAAATCTGCATCTTCTGATACACAGTTCAACAGATCTACTACTTTGTACAATCTGGGTTTGAAGTGTGAATGGATTTGACTTAGTGGATAGCAGGAGAATTTCTTGTAAGGAGAAGATCCAGTTTTTAAAATTAAACTGGAGCTGCAGTTAGTGCATCCCCTCTTTGTTTTGGGGCTGACACGTGTGTCCAAAGCAGGCCAATTCCCTGAACCAGAAAAAAAAAAAGTTTAAAGTAGGATTTTGTAGTTTTGCTTTTCACTCAGTTCTCAGTTCTGCTCAGAACACCAAAGGGTCTGGTGAAAGTCAGTTCCTGACAGGGTGGAACCAAGACCCCCACCTTTCTCTTCCTTAGGGAAGAGGTGAAGCTCAGAAGCAGCACTCAAGGGGACAGAAAATTGTTTTGCTCTTGTTTCAGAAACAAACCTAAACCAGCTGGCAGAGGATTACAGAACAATTACTATGTCTGGCCTAAAGCATTTACAGTACTTTAAAAACACTTCTAATACTCTCAAGTGCAAGTCTGTGTCTAAAGTGAAGAGTCATGATCTGAAATGAAGTTTCAACATTCTTTTCATGAGAATGTTTTTCAAAACCAGTTCTGAAAATTGATGCTACAAACACTACAAGAAGGAGACTCTCTTATTAGCAAAGTGGAGAAAGCAGAAGCCAAACAGAAACAGACTGGAAACTTGGGCCTGAAAGGAAAAAAGAAACTCAACGCTCTTGGAAGTATCAGGTTATCAGATACTCGAAGAAGGTGCTATCACCTGTCTCTGGAGAAAACACAAAGCTACTGAAGATGTATTACATGGGGCTACTCAATTTGAGGGTTGCTCACTTGAAAATACTTTCAGTTTGCTAAGAACCACTTTGCAACAGCTGGAAAAAAACAGGCAGAAAATTCAGCATGGGAGGAAGTTACACTGCCTTTCTCTGAGGTGTTACTGCCAGATTGGGCAGGACTGCAAAGCTCCAGCCAGTTTTAGAGGCATTTTTAGATGAAAACTCAAATCCAAGTGTACTTCTGAGATCTGAGAGTCCAAGTAAAGAAAACTACGAGACTTTGAAGGCTGAGAGCTGGGTATAGAGCTGATGTAACAATGAAGGGTTTGATAACATGGAGCATTTGATTATCTCATGATGAAAGAAAGATGATGGGCAGATTCTTTGCTAGAGCTCAGCTATTCCAACAAGATGGGTGACACTGGGAAAAGGATGCAGCTGTGCTACAGGTCTGAGGTGGCTCTTCAGTGAGACCACTGATGGGGTGTCAGGGTGTAAAAATAAAAAAGCTCTTGATTCCTATTATACGACCTACATAATCAGGGAGTGAAAATTTTCAGTGAGGAAAAACTATCCAAGGAGCATCACTGACCTTGGTGGGATGATCTGCATAATGAGGATTTTATGATAGCTAATTCTGTCCTGTTTAGAAGAAAAAAATAAAGAAGAGGGTAATTTATACATGACACTCAGCTCAGTAGTAATAACATGAACCTTTACATTTAGATTTAAAACTTGAACATCGCCTAAAAAAAATCCTGAAATTCATATTGTGGTGAAACCATATTAAGCAGAAGCCCAGCTCGATTAAATACCGTTTTAGAGCCTATTCCGATCGTATGGGTGATTTAACACTTCGAAAGAAATACTACGGTAGGCCCGGTTTAAAACCCCATTTAAACGCAGCTTTATATTCACAAACTCGGCCCCTCCCTCGGCCTTACGGCCTTGTCCCGCCGGGCTCCGCTTCCCCGGCCGTGCCGGAGGTCCCCGAGGCGGAAGCCCCCCTCGTTGCCCGTCACCTACCGCAGATCCCGGCGCATCCCCCGGTCCGCGGGGCCCGCGCTCAGCTGAGGGGGCGCCGGGCCCTCCCCTCCCGCTCCGCCTCCGGGAACC